>WNWK01001072.1:37500-65000 GCA_009830355.1 Cherax destructor | reverse complement strand
TCTAAGACCCGCGTCAGGAAACGCTTGTCTTGTTTCCTGACAAACCTTACCTAACCTAACCTGCCTCGTTATTTTCCACTTTAAATATGGTAAAGTATAATTGAGCCTAGCACTTTACTTGGTATTAAATAACTGAGAAATACCCCAATACTGTTATAGATCGTACGAAATGTCTTAAGTAAACATAAATCCAATTGGATAATGAAAACTAGCAATATTAAATTCTATATTCTAGAGAACCTCTTCATTATAGACAAGAGCACTTCACCTCTCCATGGAAGATGTATTCAAATACCATCATGCTTTTAGGGCACTCTTCTTTCCCAGGAAACTTATCACCAATAATCCCTTTCTTAAATTAGTTGCTAAGGCTCAGTTGCTAAGGAGGAAATACATCTTTGCTATTAGAAAATGTCAGAAATTATATGCACTTACGGATTTAAACAAGAGTCCATTGGCTAGGTTGTATCTTCTCTTGCAATAGCCTCTGATAAGAATTATGGTCCCCACGTTCAGTTGGGAATAAGAATTAACAACTGAGTTTCGAGTTTGCAAATTTAACCATCATCTCAGTGACACTTGTTACAATAAGCTTGACTTTAGGATCATTTCTGACTGTCATAAGTGAACGGGTTTAGCTCTCATGATGAGTTAGGGGAAGACACATATACATATTTAAAAATCAAATGGAATGTCTATATAATTGCTATGGATTTCCTCTTGTGGTGAATTATTCCTACATCATAATGATGACATAGTAGATACAGAAAGTATACTTTGAACAAAGTCGAATATAACTTTGGTCCGTGTGTCGAAAATTATAAAGAATATTAGGAGTTAATTAAACAGTGACTTTGAATGTCTCTTAAGTGACCTCGTACCTACTTACTGACGATACAAGCAACACTCACCGGTTCGTAACCAAAGGGCGTAGGGAAGTAAAGACACATTGCAGAACAAGATTTTGTAGATAAATGGCTCAGAGAACCGACAAGTTGATAAATTAGACACGTGTGCAACACTTGGGTATCTTTAATGAGGAAACGTTTCGCCACACAGTGGCTTCATCAGTCCATGCAAAGGAGAAGGGTGAAGAACAGGAGGAAATTGAGGTAATCAGTCCCTCAGTCTTTTCGATCTTTTCCTCTTCTTCACCCTTCTTCGTATGGACTGATGAAGCCACTGTGTGGCGAAACGTTTCCTCATTAAAGATGCCCAAGTGTTGCACATGTGTCTAATTTATCAAGATTTTATATGAACTGCGTTTCTCCCAGAGCGAAACTTTGTCGTAATAAAAGTATATATATTTTCTTCCTCGATCTCATTGTTTGAATGAAGAAACTTTCTGAATTCCCTCTAAACTTAAAATCTAATTTACAGAAATCTATAGTTTTTCATTAGCTGACAGATTTATTCCTACTTACGCCGTAAGGTAAATGTTGGCACCCACTGGGACGTATACACTTGAGATTACCAGTGCCGTAAGGTGCCGAGTTCCGCTGAAGAGTTCCGCTTTCCCCACTCCAGAGTCGGGCAAAAATATTTACATTACGTTTATGTTCGGATTCTCTGAGTCGAGTCTGAAGGGATTTCCACCAGCGCTTAGGGATTTAGTGTTCAGTATTTACCTAGCTAGGAAAGAGTGAGGGTGAACACACAGCTGGATGAACAACTTTGACTTGGCAAAATTTGTTAAGTATTAAAATGAATAAAAAATCTCGTGGATATGATTATATATAAAGTTTGTCTTCTATGTTTGGGTTAGTTGTGTATAAAAAAACTTGCTGACAAATATGATAGATTTGTAGAGCTGAACGTTTATTAAGGTTAATTGACTGACACCATAATAATAATAATAATATCTTTATTTACTACAAGTACATGTACATGGTATACAGGCCTAGCTGACATCAGTGACACTACTACAAAGAAAGTCCCTTATTATGCTGAGCATTTCGGGCAGATTAGGTCAGTGTCCTAGGATGCGAATCACACCAGTCGACTAACACCCAGTTACCCATTTTACTAAAGGGGAACATAGACAACAGGTGTAAAGAAACACGCCCAATGTTTCTACCCTGGCTGGGAATCGAACCCAGGCCCTCGCCGTGTGAAGCGAGAGCTTTAGCCACCAGGCCACCAGAGCCTGGTGGCCAAGGTTAAGGGACTGACACCTTCAAGGCTAAGGGACTGATGCCAAGGTTAAGGGACTGACACCTTCAAGGCTAAGGGACTGATGCCAAGGTTAAGGAACTGACACCTACCAACTCTTCAAAGTTAAAGAGCTGAACACACTAAAATCACCTCTACACTCCTTCCACTCTCTCCAGTATTATCATCACCTAATTTCCCCTAGTAACAAAGACTGGGGCTAAGAGTTAGGAACTTCCAGTGAGACAAGCAGGTAAGCGCATCACCTAAGCCAGTGATTCTCAACCAGGGGTAAATTTTCCCCTTGGGGGTAAAAAAATACATGGCAAGGGGTAAATATTTTTGTGCAAAACTTGAATAATTTATTTTTTCTAACCTTCTTGTTTTTCTGTCCCTTTTTGATGGCGATAATTTTTTTGTATGGAAGTAAGGGGGTAAATGATGGAGGAAAAGTTGAGAATCCCTGAGTCCTAAGCCATAGTGACACGCTTTCTAAAGTAACCTACAAATAAATAGACAGTAAACTCTCTTGCTAATCTCCTGAATATTAAGTTAAAAGGACTTCTCAATAGAGAGGAACATCTTTAAGAACTGACTGTAATTCTTAGCAGGTGAGAAAGACTTCCCACTTCCAAGTACATCTACTGAAGCAATACAAATTAACATTTCGTTAACTAGCTAACCAAAAACGTTTGACTGTATTTCGTTAAATTTCCCCCAAGAGGTTGCAGGTCTTCCCCCCACCTGCCACGATCCACAAACTTTACATGTACACTGAAGTTGTATCTGACTTTGCAGTGTGGGGCGTTATGTGAGTTCAGGAAGCAGTTATCACTGAGATAAGGAGACATTAATTGCTAATTAAGAGAAGCTTCCAACTCTCCTTCATTTATAACTTTAACCAAACTCGACTTCGTCCCAATGGTGCCTTAACTTTCTAAACCCTCTACTATGTATGTCTTTCTCTCTCTTTCTCTTTCTCATTCCCCTCGTCTCTCCCTCTCTTGCTTGTCTAGCAATATGTCCATTGTTTAGTTAAGGTATTGATATGAACTATAATAGTGGCCAATAAAGGGCTAGGGATAAAAGACTCAAGTTGCAAAGTTTTGGGACAGCGTTTCGCGCTGTGCTGAGCAGTACCTCAACATAATAAAAGCTCCACAAAGAGTGAAACGTTGTCCTAATTAAAGCGTTATGAAACGTGCCTTCAGTATGGCCAGCCGTACGACTTCAGATACTGGATAAAATTGTGATCACCTTACTTAATCACTGGTTGGTTAATGAGAGTTTAATGAGTATCGGCTTCACGAGGGTCATTAAGGCGGCATGCAACCTCTTCCCTACCAGTAAAGAATACTGCAGTCCCTAAAATAGGGACTGAAATCAAATCTTGAGTGGGTATACACCGAGAGACATGATCCATACATAGCTTTAAGAAGAGGTACAATAGAGCTCTAAGCAAGGAGAGAGTGGACCTAGTAGCGCTCAGAAAGGCGGGCCCAAGAACTATGAATCGACCCCTACAACCACAAATAGGTGAATGCCTCTCTAGGTATCCTCTGTGCTCAAGCAAGAGCAAAATATGCGTTTAAAACCACAGCTTTCTTAGATGTCTTCCTTGCAAGATTTACCACTTAGTTCCCTATACTCTGTATCGAGTCGTCAACCCAAGAATTTCATGAGAACATAAGAAAGAAGGAACACTGCCAGTCGGCCTGCCTCGCAGGCCTACTGGCCCATGCGAGGCAGGTCCAGGTCACCTACCGGCTTAAGCCACTGACCCAGCCTAGTGAGGTTCAGGTCATATTACGGAACACGGTATTTCTAGTCACTAAATGCTGAATTTCCTTCACTTTTGTTCATAATAGGAATGCAGAGGAATTTACACACTGTATAATAACCTATGTGATATATCAAGACATAGTATAATCTGTGATATATCACGGCATAGTAAAATAACCTACGTGATATATCAAGGCAAAGTATAATAACCTGTGTGATATGTCAAGGTATCTTGTTAATGAAAACAAGGTACCACACATTGTAAGCAAATATCCTAAATTTGCTTGCAATAGATGAAACATTAATTGTACATGTACTATATCCAGATATACTCCAGTTATCCCTTTTAGTAGAGCCTAGGTAATAGGCCTTATGTGTATCCATATGTTCTTGATGTATGTGAGGATAGTGGACATTAATGTAGATAAATGGTTCAGAGAACCGACAAGATTGATGGATTGATTACATCGACTCAAGGCTGAGGGACTGATTATCTCAAACTCCTCCTGTTCTTCACCATTCTTCTTTGTATGGACTGATGAAGCCACTGTGTGGCGAAACGTTTCCTCAATAAAGATACCCAAGTGTTGCATATGTGTCTAATTTAACATAGTGGACATTATTGATGTATCTGAGAGTACTAGGTATCTCTCCCCTTTTACATGCAAATTTTTGAGAGCAGTCACCATGGGCCTCAGAGATGAGACAGAATAAAGTCACTGACGTCACCTTAGTCTCATTTCATTGACCTGGTTCTCAACGTTAATTTCTTAACACTGAGTTTTTTTTTAAATTTAGACTAAGTTAAATCAGACTAGGATAAACTGAACGGTTTTGACTGTAAGCTGACTGTGTTTTTGGCTGAAAGCTGAAAACGCTTGATTATATTGGCTTTCAGGTTACAGAAACCTATATACGTTTATTTAACCCCTAATAATGAGAACGCGAGACTAGGATACTGAAGCAAGTGTTCCCACTGCCTCACTCTTGTTCCTCTTCCCACAACCTACGTGCTTCCTCTCAGATGCCTCTCACACCGTTTCTTAACACCAGTTCTTATCTCCCTCGCTATATCTGTCAGGCTTATCTCTCTAACACATTCTCCCCACCTCTTCCCTCCTCCCCATCCCTTCCTTCCTCCCCACCTTACCTTCCCCACCTCTTCCCTCCTCCCCATCCCTTCCTTCCTCCCCACCTTTACCTTCCCCATCTCTTCCCCCTCAACATAAGACGAATCCTACCTGAACCACTTGTGGTTGGCTGCTGTACACAGTTTCTCTGCTGGTGAGGGGCTCTTGATCCAAGGAATGGGACTTTTCTTTCCTTGGATCGAGCCTGAAATACCTCCCATTTCCCCAGGCGCTGTTTGACCACTTTGGGTTTAGCACTTTCTCACCTGATTGAAATGGGAAAGATCTCTCTCTCTCTCTCTCTCTCTCTCTCTCTCTCTCTCTCTCTCTCTCTCTCTCTCTCTCTCTCTCTCTCTCTCTCTCTCTGACACCGTTACTGTAACAGCGTTATTACTGTAACAGCGTTACAACCCTGACACCATTACTACTGTAACACCGTTACTATTGTGACATCGTTACTACTGTGACACCGTTACTGTGACGCCGTTACTCCTGTGACACCTTTACTCCTGTGACACCGTTACTCCTGTGACACCGTAACTATGACACCGTTACTACTGTGATTATGGTATAACACAATAAATCACTGGGTACAGATCTGGTGGTTAGAACTACACATGTTGACAAGCTATAAGCTTCAAACTGAAGCAGAAACAATTTTCTGAAAGTTTGTTTGCTCTGTTACCCGTAATTACGCTCAGACGCTCATTGCATACTTGCACTAATGCAAGCACTTCGGATTAAGGTTATATGAACTTTTGAAAGCATGTTGAGCTGATACAGTACTGAGGTGTGAACAGTGAAGTTCGTGTGAACCAACACGAGGTTCGGTGAACAGTGAACCAACACGAGGTTCGGTGAACAGTGAACCAACACGAGGTTCGGTGAACAGTGAACCAACACGAGGTTCGGTGAACAGTGAACCAACACGAGGTTCGGTGAACAGTGAACCAACACGAGGTTCGGTGAACAGTGAACCAACACGAGGTTCGGTGAACAGTGAACCAACTACAATGTAGCTGGTGGTGGTGTACTACAGTGTAGCTGGTGGTGGTGTACTACAGTGTAGCTGGTGGTGGTGGTGTACTACAGTGTAGCTGGTGGTGGTGGTGTACTACAGTGTAGCTGGTGGTGGTGGTGTACTACAGTGTAGCTGGTGGTGGTGGTGTACTACAGTGTAGCTGGTGGTGGTGGTGTACTACAGTGTAGCTGGTGGTGGTGGTGTACTACAGTGTAGCTGGTGGTGGTGGTGTACTACAGTGTAGCTGGGGTGGTGGTGTACTACAGTGTAGCTGGGTGGTGGTGTACTACAGTGTAGCTGGGGGTGGTGGTGTACTACAGTGTAGCTGGGGTGGTGGTGTACTACAGTGTAGCTGGGGTGGTGGTGTACTACAGTGTAGCTGGGGTGGTGGTGTACTACAGTGTAGCTGGTGGTGGTGGTGTACTACAGTGTAGCTGGTGGGTGGTGTACTACAGTGTAGCTGGGGTGGTGGTGTACTACAGTGTAGCTGGGGTGGTGGTGTACTACAGTGTAGCTGGTGGTGGTGGTGTACTACAGTGTAGCTGGGGTGGTGGTGTACTACAGTGTAGCTGGGGTGGTGGTGTACTACAGTGTAGCTGGGGTGGTGGTGTACTACAGTGTAGCTGGGGTGGTGGTGTACTACAGTGTAGCTGGGGTGGTGGTGTACTACAGTGTAGCTGGGGGGTGGTGGTGTACTACAGTGTAGCTGGTGGTGGTGTACTACAGTGTAGCTGGGGTGGTGGTGTACTACAGTGTAGCTGGGGTGGTGGTGTACTACAGTGTAGCTGGTGGTGGTGGTGTACTACAGTGTAGCTGGTGGTGGTGGTGTACTACAGTGTAGCTGGTGGTGGTGGTGTACTACAGTGTAGCTGGGGGTGGTGGTGTACTACAGTGTAGCTGGGGGTGGTGGTGTACTACAGTGTAGCTGGTGGTGGTGGTGTACTACAGTGTAGCTGGTGGTGGGGGTACTACAGTGTAGCTGGGGGGTGGTGGTGTACTACAGTGTAGCTGGGGTGGTGGTGTACTACAGTGTAGCTAGTGGTGGTGGTGTACTACAGTGTAGCTGTGGGTGGTGGTGTACTACAGTGTAGCTGGTGGTGGTGGTGTACTACAGTGTAGCTGGTGGTGGTGGTGTACTACAGTGTAGCTGGTGGTGGTGGTGTACTACAGTGTAGCTGGTGGTGGTGGTGTACTACAGTGTAGCTGGTGGTGGTGTACTACAGTGTAGCTGGTGGTGGTGTACTACAGTGTAGCTGGTGGTGGTGGTGTACTACAGTGTAGCTGGGGTGGTGGTGTAGTACAGTGTAGCTGGTGGTGGTGGTGTACTACAGTGTAGCTGGGGTGGTGGTGTACTACAGTGTAGCTGGGGGTGGTGGTGTACTACAGTGTGGCTGGTGGTGGTGGTGGTACTACAGTGTAGCTGGTGGTGGTGGTGTACTACAGTGTAGCTGGTGGTGGTGGTGTACTACAGTGTAGCTGGGGTGGTGGTGTACTACAGTGTAGCTGGGGTGGTGGTGTACTACAGGACTGGGTGGTGTACTAGGTGCTGGTGGTGGTGTACTACAGTGTAGCTGGGGTGGTGGTGTACTACAGTGTAGCTGGGGTGGTGGTGTACTACAGTGTAGCTGGGGGTGGTGGTGTACTACAGTGTAGCTGGGTGGTGGTGTAGTACAGTGTAGCTGGGGTGGTGGTGTACTACAGTGTAGCTGGGGGTGGTGGTGTACGTACAGTGTAGCTGGTGGTGGTGGTGTACTACAGTGTAGCTGGGGGTGGTGGTGTACTGACAGTGTAGCTGGGGTGGTGGTGTACTACAGTGTAGCTGGTGGTGGTGGTGTACTACAGTGTAGCTGGTGGTGGTGGTGTACTACAGTGTAGCTGGTGGTGGTGGTGTACTACTGAGTGGTAAGGCTGGGGGTGGTGGTGTACTACAGTGTAGCTGGTGGTGGTGGTGTACTACAGTGTAGCTGGGTGGTGGTGGTGTAGTACTAGGTGTAGCTGGTGGTGGTGGTGTACTACAGTGTAGCTGGTGGTGGTGGTGTACTACAGTGTAGCTGGGGGTGGTGGTGTACTACAGTGTAGCTGGGGTGGTGGTGTACTACAGTGTAGCTGGTGGTGGTGTACTACAGTGTAGCTGGTGGTGGTGGTGTACTACAGTGTAGCTGGTGGTGGTGGTGTACTACAGTGTAGCTGGTGGTGGTGGTGTACTACAGTGTAGCTGGTGGTGGTGGTGTACTACAGTGTAGCTGGTGGTGGTGGTGTACTACAGTGTAGCTGGTGGTGGTGGTGTACTACAGTGTAGCTGGGGTGGTGGTGTACTACAGTGTAGCTGGTGGTGGTGGTGTACTACAGTGTAGCTGGTGGTGGTGGTGTACTACAGTGTAGCTGGGGGTGGTGGTGTAGTACAGTGTAGCTGGTGGTGGTGGTGTACTACAGTGTAGCTGGTGGTGGTGGTGTAGTACAGTGTAGCTGGTGGTGGTGGTGTACTACAGTGTAGCTGGGGGTGGTGGTGTACTACAGTGTAGCTGGGGGTGGTGGTGTACTACAGTGTAGCTGGGGGTGGTGGTGTAGTACAGTGTAGCTGGGGGTGGTGGTGTACTACAGTGTAGCTGGGGGTGGTGGTGTACTACAGTGTAGCTGGTGGGTGGTGGTGTACTACAGTGTAGCTGGGGAATGTTTTCCTACCTAAGAACTTCTCACAGATATGAGTGTGTGACGACACTTGTATTTCTTTCAGTTATTTAAAGTGTTTCCTTCCTGCTGGCGCTTTCCTCCAGCTGTTCCTTATTGTGTGGAGTCTTGTGTTTATCCTCTTCCCTCCCTCCTTCCATCCTTCCCTCCATGTCTACCCTAATAACTGTTTATCTCATCCACTTCCTCAACGCTTCCCGTAGCTGTCAGCTTTTGATCGCCTCCTCCTCTCTTCACATATTTCTTTTTAGCTCTTCCATTCGTCATCTGTCCTCCCATTTCTTCATATCCTTCTTCTCCATGTCACCTCCTGCTTTATTCACATCTCTTCTACCATCTCTTCCTTCTCATCTTCCTATCCCCATCCTCTGCAACCCTCCTTCACCTCTTCCTTCTTACTGAACCAAATCCAGAGTCAAAACTGGATAGAAATTGGCTAAAAAAAAAAAAAAATCGCTAACTTTTCAAACTATCTATTGAATGAATACGATCTCAAATTTTATCCGCACCTACGTCTCCATATTTTCAATTGTATCTTACACTTGAGCGTCCATTGCAGTTTGATTAGTTAAAAGTAGATGGTTCTTCTGGCTCAGTTGTATTTGACCGGTCATAGTCATGACTTGACGCTGCTAAATCAAGAACATCATGTTGATGTAACCTTAATTACAGGAGAAAAATGTTCAAAGGTGAAATTAATGTTACATGATTCTGTGTTGGACATTCATGTAAAAAGTGGCTAGGAAATGGCCAGAAAATCTGATCTCTTCTGCTGCTGTTCCAGACTGTCGGCTAAATGGTAAATTTTGCTGGCTTGATGTAGTGGTAAATGGCTAGATCTAGCCAAGAAATGGCTCGTCTGGCAACACTGCACACGTACCTCAGTGAGCTTTATACCACTCACTTTGTACCACAAACTGTACCATCCATGTTGTACCACGGGTGCATAGGTAACGTTCGTCAGGAAACAGGACCAGTGTTTCCTGACGCGGGTCTTAGTCAAATGACCCGCCGATGGAGCTTTTGGTCAGCTGACCGAGCCTTCCGCTGGCTTAACGGTCCACCCCTTTAAAAATTATGGTCATAGTTATAACCATTTAATTTTTTACTGGTGCATACACTCGCGTCTTATAGGAGTTCGTTGGTTCGAGCCTGGAGCGGTGAAAGCCGCGTCTGTCCTCGCATCTGACAGTGTTCGTGAAAGCATACTATACTGAGCTCTAAGAAGAGAATAGTAGAGAATACTGCGCATGCTGTATCACATATTACTGCGCATGCTGTACTATACAGTGTATGCTGTACCGCACGCTGCTACACACACTGTACCATACATTACTGCACATGCTTTACCATACTACGCATGTTGTACCATACTGCGAATGTTGTACCATACTGCGCATGATGTACTATACTGCGCATGATGTACCGCACGCTACTGCATGCAGTGCCATACATTACTGCACATACTGTACCATACATTACTACACTCTGTACCACTCTACACTGTACCACACTACACTGTATCACACACTGTACCACACTACACTGTACCACACTATACTGTACCACACTATACTGTACCACACTACACTATCACATTACACTGTACCACACAATACCACACTACACTGTACCCCACAATACCACACTACACTGTACCCCACAATACCACACTACACTGTACCCCACACAATACCACACTACACTGTACCGCACTACACTGTACCACACTACACTGTACCACACTATTATAAACCTGAGGCAGCACAGTACTTCCACGTACGAAAAAATCTTTTACAATGAACGTAATTGATTAGATTGGAACTTTTTTCAACGATCTCTATTATATATTTTTTTATTAGAAATGTAATTTCATATTTCGGTGCGTCATTCCGCTATTTTATGATTTTTTTTTTAATCCGTGTAATCTGATTTCCAGATTTCTAATTCTGGCTGCTTGTTCATGGCAACTTATTTGATTTTGGGGGGATTTCTTCCCCCTTATTTTTTGCGTAAAATGTTTTAACGCTGGTGTTTGACCGTCTCTCTCTCTCTCTCTCTCTCTCTCTCTCTCTCTCTCTCTCTCTCTCTCTCTCTCTCTCTCTCTCTCTCTCTCTTTCTCTCGCGCGCGCACACACTCATATGTGCCTAGGACAAAATGGTAACTAACACACACACACACACACCACACTCGTAGATTACACATAAAGGGCCAAGTGTCTATTGACAAGTGCCATTGACAACTGGTAACTACTACTACTGCTGCTGCTACAACTACACCTACTACTACAACAATTACAACACACACACACACACACAAACACACACACACACAAACACACATGCACACATAATTCAATTAAAACAAATTATGTAGCTTGATTTACCATTTCTCGGTGTTTTTCTCGATTTTCTTTTAGAGCCTACGACTTTCTCGTAGGCCTTCTTCGTTACGCCCATC
The DNA here is from genome assembly GCA_009830355.1 of Cherax destructor. Classification (NCBI taxonomy): domain Eukaryota; kingdom Metazoa; phylum Arthropoda; class Malacostraca; order Decapoda; family Parastacidae; genus Cherax; species Cherax destructor. Next base: position 53,767 of record WNWK01001072.1, on the reverse strand, counting down.
GTGTGTCCAGTGGATAATCCAGACCTGACTCGTGTCAGCAGATTAACCTTCCCGGTAAATCTCCAGCGATAACTATCCTGCTGGTCCACCTGTGAGCATTTTAAATCTTATTTCATATTAATCTTGATGAATACACCTGATACCTGGGTATCTTAATGGGCGAAACTTGCGCCTGCGCAGCAGCCTTCGTTAACTGAGTAGAGAGAGGTGATTGCAATCCTCGACCTAGCTCGCCTGTGACCTCGTCTCTACACTTACTCTCCAGAAGAAAAAAAACTTTGACCACATGTTTCTGCTTTAGGATAAGGGACTGATTATCTTCTGAAGCTGAGGGGACTGATTACCTCATACTATTACTTCACATCGTCCACTGTTACCAGGATTGTAATTCCTCTCTATTAGACTCAACTCATCCGAAACGTTTTGTCAATAAAAATACCCAAGTGTTGCGCATGTCTAAATTACCCGTTTCTTGCATTGTTTGCAACACAGTAGGGGATGAAGGAGAAGGGGGAACAATGCAAGAGGTGGCAGCCCCCTTCTTGTGTTTGACAGCAGGGGATGTGGCAACACTGTTTCTCCGCTATGACTGAAGACAGTAACACCATAGAAGGGGGGCGCCACTCCCTCTGGGGTATACACGCATTCTAAGCAACACACGCTGTGGCTTTTAAAGTTAGGTGGCTCTCGTAGAGCTAGGCTTCTGGCAGGGGTGGCGCTGTTTGAATGTATCACTGGCACTCCTGACTGCCACTGTATCATCCAGCCACTGAGTATCAGCTAGGCACCGAGTGGCAACCAGTCAGCATCAGTCAGTATCAAGCAGGGAGGGAAGGGAATGCTGAAGTAGAGAAGGGAAGGAAGGAAGGAGAGAATGGAGGGGTAAGGAGAATTGAAGAAACAGAAAATGTCATGAATTTAGACCACATCTAGAGCCAGACCCTGACCCGGACGCTGTCTAGAGCCAGACCCTGACCCGGACGCTGTCTGAGAGCCAGACCCTCCGACCCTGGGACGCTGTCTAGAGCCAGACCCTGACCCGGACGCTGTCTAGAGCCAGACCCTGACCCGGACGCTGTCTAGAGCCAGACCCTGACCCGGACGCTGTCTAGAGCCAGACCCTGACCCGGACGCTGTCTAGAGCCAGACCCTGACCCGACGCTGTCTAGAGCCAGACCCTGACCCGGACGCTGTCTAGAGCCAGACCCTGACCCGGACGCTGTCTAGAGCCAGACCCTGACCCGGACGCTGTCTAGAGCCAGACCCTGACCCGGACGCTGTCTAGAGCCAGACCCTGACCCGGACGCTGTCTAGAGCCAGACCCTGACCCGGACGCTGTCTAGACCCTGACCCGGACGCTGTCTAGACCCTGACCCGGACGCTGTCAGACCTGCCGGTCAGACCCGGACGCTGTCTAGACCCTGACCCGGACGCCGACCCTGCCCGACGCTGTCTAGACCCTGACCCGGACGCTGTCTAGACCCTGACCCGGACGCTGTCTAGACCCTGACCCGGACGCTGTCTAGACCCTGACCCGGACGCTGTCTAGACCCTGACCCGGACGCTGTCTAGACCCTGACCCGGACGCTGTCTAGACCCTGACCCGGACGCTGTCTAGACCCTGACCCGGACGCTGTCTAGACCCTGACCCGGACGCTGTCTAGACCCTGACCCGGACGCTGTCTAGAGCCAGACCCTGACCCGGACGCTGTCTAGAGCCAAGACCCTGCCCGGACGCTGTCAGGCCCCCTGCCCGACGCTGTCTAGAGCCAGACCCTGACCCGGACGCTGTCTAGAGCCAAACCCTGACCCGGACGCTGTCTAGAGCCAGACCCTGGCCCCGGACGCTGTCTAGAGCCAGACCCTGGCCCCGGACGCTGTCTAGAGCCAGACCCTGGCCCCGGACGCTGTCTAGAGCCAGACCCTGGCCCCGGACGCTGTCTAGAGCCAGACCCTGGCCCCGGACGCTGTCTAGAGCCAGACCCTGGCCCCGGACGGTGTCTAGAGCCAGACCCTGCCGACGTGTCTAGAGCCAGACCCTGCCCGGACGGTGTCTAGAGCCAGACCCTGCCCGGACGGTGTCTAGAGCCAGACCCTGGCCCGGACGGTGTCAGAGCCAGACCCTGGCCCGGACGGTGTCTAGAGCCAGACCCTGGCCCCGGACGGTGTCTAGAGCCAGACCCTGGCCCCGGACGGTGTCTAGAGCCAGACCCTGGCCCCGGACGGTGTCTAGAGCCAGACCCTGGCCCGGACGGTGTCTAGAGCCAGACCCTGGCCCCGGACGGTGTCTAGAGCCAGACCCTGGCCCCGGACGGTGTCTAGAGCCAGACCCTGGCCCCGGACGCTGTCTAGCAGACCCTGGCCCGGACGTGTCAGACCCTGGCCCGGAGGGTGTCTAGACCGCCGAGCGTCCAGACCCTGGCCCCGGACGCTGTCGGCCAGACCCTGGCCCCGGACGCTGTCGGCAGACCCTGGCCCCGGACGCTGTCCAGAGCCCTGGACCCCCTGGCCGGACGCTGTCAGACCTGGCCCCGGACGCTGTCCAGACCCTGGCCCCGGACGCTGTCCAGACCCTGGCCCCGGACGCTGTCCAGACCCTGGCCCCGGACGCTGTCCAGACCCTGGCCCCGGACGCTGTCCAGACCCTGGCCCCGGACGCTGTCCAGACCCTGGCCCCGGACGCTGTCCAGACCCTGGCCCCGGACGCTGTCCAGACCCTGGCCCCGGACGCTGTCCAGACCCTGGCCCCGGACGCTGTCCAGACCCTGGCCCCGGACGCTGTCCAGACCCTGGCCCCGGACGCTGTCCAGACCCTGGCCCCGGACGCTGTCCAGACCCTGGCCCCGGACGCTGTCCAGACCCTGGCCCCGGACGCTGTCCAGACCCTGGCCCCGGACGCTGTCCAGACCCTGGCCCCGGACGCTGTCCAGACCCTGGCCCGGACGCTGTCCAGACCCTGGCCCCGGACGCTGTCCAGACCCTGGCCCCGGACGCTGTCCAGACCCTGGCCCCGGACGCTGTCCAGACCCTGGCCCCGGACGCTGTCCAGACCCTGGCCCCGGACGCTGTCCAGACCCTGGCCCCGGACGCTGTCCAGACCCTGGCCCCGGACGCTGTCCAGACCCTGGCCCCGGACGCTGTCCAGACCCTGGCCCCGGACGCTGTCAGACCCTGGCCCCGGACGCTGTCCAGACCCTGGCCCCGGACGCTGTCCAGACCCTGGCTCCGGACGCTGTCCAGACCCTGGCCCCGGACGCTGTCCAGACCCTGGCCCCGGACGCTGTCCAGAGCCAGACCCTGGCCCCGGACGCTGTCCAGAGCCAAACCCTGGCCCCGGACGCTGTCCAGAGCCAGACCCCAGCCCCGGACGCTGTCCAGAGCCAGACCCTGGCCCCGGACGCTGTCCAGAGCCAGACCATGAAGACCATATATGTAACGAAGGAAAGACTTCCAACAGGAATACTGACCGGTGTGGGTCGATAAACCCGTGTGGGTCCTCTGTGGTTGGATGGTCAGTCAAGTGTTTGCTGCTTCTGGTGCGTGCTGGTGGATCATTTCACGTGTTGGGTCACGCTGGTTCCTCACATGCACTCCACAAATCAAACAATTTATTTTACTCTTCCCAAGGTAAACAGACCCACAGCTCTTGTTTACCGAGGTGTTTCTCTTTCTCCCTGACTCTTCAACCTAGCTTATAGAAGATAATTCTTATTCTAGTTAGAGGTACTTCTCAAGAGACAGCCTTAGTGTGTACTACCTAATTCTCTGCTATCTCCCCCTCTCTCTCTCTCTCTCTCATTGAGAGGTATTCACAGATGTACTGGGTAGCAACATACAATACTTTTCTCTGGTTGTTGTACGTCAGGGAGTGCTTGTTGCTCTCATTTTCCAGTCGAGTACAGCTGTACCAGCAGTGCCAGGTGTGCCATTACCTGCCTTACAGCTCCCCTGGCTCTCTCTCTTTCTCTCTCTCTCTCTCTCTCACACACACACACACACACACACATGAGGCATTAGTGGACGTAAACTTAATACACAGCTTCAGGAGTAGTTATGATATGGTCTAAGAAGCCAAAGTCAGTGACGCCGATCAAAGTGGTTTAAGAGGTGGGGCCAGGAGCCGAGTCTTGACTCTCCACAAACCCAACTCAGTGAACACACACACACACACATACACAGTTCATTAAGTGTATTGAGTTAGTCGACTGTGCAATTGCCCCCTTGTGAGGGAAGACGTTCTTGAGAAGTGAGGGGAAGACGTTCCTGAGGAGTGAGGGGAAGACGTTCCTGAGGAGTGAGGGGAAGACGTTCCTGAGGAGTGAGGGGAAGACGTTCCTGAGGAGTGAGGGGAAGACGTTCCTGAGGAGTGAGGGGAAGACGTTCCTGAGGAGTGAGGGGAAGACGTTCCTGAGGAGTGAGGGGAAGACGTTCCTGAGGAGTGAGGGAAGACGTTCCTGAGGAGTGAGGGAAGACGTTCCTGAGGAGTGAGGGGAAGACGTTCCTGAGGAGTGAGGGAAGACGTTCCTGAGGAGTGAGGGGAAGACGTTCCTGAGGAGTGTGGGAAGACGTTCCTGAGGAGTGAGGGGAAGACGTTCCTGAGGAGTGAGGGGAAGACGTTCCTGAGGAGTGAGGGGAAGACGTTCCTGAGGAGTGAGGGGAAGACGTTCCTGAGGAGTGAGGGGAAGACGTTCCTGAGGAGTGAGGGGAAGACGTTCCTGAGGAGTGAGGGGAAGACGTTCCTGAGAGTGAGGGAAGACGTTCCTGAGGAGTGAGGGAAGACGTTCCTGAGGAGTGAGGGAAGACGTTCCTGAGGAGTGAGGGAAGACGTTCCTGAGGAGTGAGGGGAAGACGTTCCTGAGGAGTGAGGGAAGACGTTCCTGAGGAGTGAGGGAAGACGTTCCTGAGGAGTGAGGGAAGACGTTCCTGAGGAGTGAGGGGAAGACGTTCCTGAGGAGTGAGGGAAGACGTTCCTGAGGAGTGAGGGAAGACGTTCCTGAGGAGTGAGGGGAAGACGTTCCTGAGGAGTGAGGAAGACGTTCCTGAGGAGTGAGGGAAGACGTTCCTGGGGAGTGAGGGAAAGACGTTCCTGGGAGTGAGGGAAAGACGTTCCTGGGAGTGAGGGAAGACGTTCCTGAGGAGTGAGGGAAGACGTTCCTGAGGAGTGAGGGAAGTCGTTCCTGAGGAGTGAGGGAAGCGTTCCTGAGGAGTGAGGGAAGACGTTCCTGAGGAGTGAGGGAAGACGTTCCTGAGGAGTGAGGGGAAGACGTTCATGAGGAGTGAGGGGAAGACGTTCCTGAGGAGTGAGGGGAAGACGTTCCTGAGGAGTGAGGGGAAGACGTTCCTGAGGAGTGAGGGGAAGACGTTCCTGAGGAGTGAGGGGAAGACGTTCCTGAGGAGTGAGGGAAGACGTTCCTGAGGAGTGAGGAAGACGTTCCTGAGGAGTGAGGGGGAAGACGTTCCTGAGGAGTGAGGGGAAGACGTTCCTGAGGAGTGAGGGGAAGACGTTCCTGAGGAGTGAGGGAAAGACGTTCCTGGGGAGTGAGGGGAAGACGTTCCTGGGGAGTGAGGGGAAGACGTTCCTGGGGAGTGAGGGGGAAGACGTTCCTGGGGAGTGAGGGGGAAGACGTTCCTGGGGAGTGAGGGGGAAGACGTTCCTGGGGAGTGAGGGGGAAGACGTTCCTGGGGAGTGAGGGGGAAGACGTTCCTGAGGAGTGAGGGGAAGACGTTCCTGGGAGTGAGGGGAAGACGTTCCTGGGAGTGAGGGGAAGACGTTCCTGAGGAGTGAGGGGAAGACGTTCCTGAGGAGTGAGGGGAAGACGTTCCTGAGGAGTATCTCAGCGGATACTACCTCTTGTGAGGGATACCTTGAGGTATACTCCTCAACCTGCTGGGTCGTACTGTAAGGGTGTTAGTAATTCCCCTTATCAACGTAATTAAGGATGTTAGTACTCCTTATCTCACCGTAATTAAGGATGTTAGTACTCCATATCTCAATTAAGGGTATTATTACTCCTTATAACAGCTTGGACTGTATCTGCCCATGAGTGTTTATGCAAGATGTCGATTTCTGCCGCTCAAGCTGTCGACTACGCTCAGCGTCTCTTGAGTTACAGCCAGTTTTCAAGTGTTTGTACTAGTTCTCCTTGTCTGGTGTTTAGCCAGGTACAGCGTCTGTTTGAATTTACATTAAGACTTTTTTTTCGAGTTTTGGCCTTCCATTGATGCCGGGACTATGTGTGTGTGTATGTAATTAGGAACCTGTGGACTAAAATTCCTTTTGGCTAGAAAGTGTGTGTGTAGCCTGGGACTGTGGGTAGCCTGGGACTGTGGGTAGCTGTGTGTATGTAGCCTTGAACTGTGGGTAGCTGTGTGTGAGTAGCCTGGGAGAGTGGGCAGCTGTCTATGAGTAGCCTGGGAGAGTGGGCAGCTGTCTATGAGTAGCCTGGGAGAGTGGGCAGCTGTCTATGAGTACCCTGGGACTGTGGGTAGCTGTCTGTAATTGGTACGGAAGGTAGTTTTCTCTGAAGGATAGGACAAGGGGTGACCGTCTGTCTGGCATGGGACGGAGGGCTAGCTGTCTGTGAAGGATAGGACAGGGGGTGACTGCCTAGCTGTCTGTGTTTTAAACTTTAGAAACGCGATCACAGACCGGAGACCCTACGGAGCGAGCGTTAAACTATAACGTCAAATAATGGCATTTTGATTCCAGTGTCATAGTGACGCATTTGACCTTAGCAAAGGTAGAGTTACCTTAATTACAAGGAGGACCTGCTCCTTAACCTTAATCTCTAAGAAAACAGAATTTTTATTAGCGTTGGTCAGGTTATTTCAGGTCATGTTAGTTTACAGTAGGCTAGGTTAGGTCAGGTTAGTTTACGGTAGGCTAGGCTAGGTTAGGCTAACGCACATTAGTTCCTAATTGTCGCACTTTACGACATTAATGGGATTACATCATGGGTGGCTTACGGCCGGCAGCATGGGACATACTGTAATTCCTTAAGACGTTGGTATCTGCAAGATCTGGAAGCTGCTCAGAGTCGTCAGTGTTGAGGCTGTGTAGATGTGAGATGGATGGTACATCAGTCATTGTGGATAACATACTGCAGAGGCTCTTCTTGGAGACCTGGGTATGAAAGCAATCTGGGAAGACACTGTATTAGTGCCACATTGACATGGTGTGGTAGTGCCACATTGACACGGTGTGTGAAAGTGCCATATTATGACACTGTACTATTCTCGGTAAGTCAAAATTTTATCGTGCAGCAACACAGTACAGGTCATAGCATTGCTACAGAAAAACCTGTAACGGTGCGCCTATGTATCGCATCATTACAGTAACACTACAGTACAACCTGTAACGGTGCTTGTGAGTATCGCCTCATTACACTCACTGTGATGGGTTGCAGTTAGTGCAGCATTTAATATGTTGAAATTACTGGGTAATGTTATGCGGAGACTGTTCATTACGGGAGCCATGTTTTAGAGGGTGTTCTAAATATGTCTCCCCACTCCCCATTACACCCCTTCCTCTCCCCATCACCACCTCTCCCTGGGGTGAATTGGTTAGTAGGTGCTTCCTCATACATGGGTCAAGGCGAAGAAGAGAGTAATTCTGTTTTGACAGCTGAGATAAATTTCTACTGTAATCGCTGCTACTGCTACGGCTGCTGCTACTGCTACTACTACGATGACACACACACACATATATACATACACACATACATACACACACATACATACATATATAAATATATATATATATATATATATATATATATATATATATATATATATATATATTGTGTGTGTGTGTGTGTTTGCATGCTTTGTTTATATATTTGTATATTCATGCATGCATATGTGTGTGTGTGTTTGTATATATTAGTATGGATGTGTGAAGTGTTGTGTATGCAAACATTGAGCTGTTGGACTGAGCTGGTCTCACTGTGGGGGAGGGTCACTGTGGGGGAGGGTCACTGTGGGGGAGGGTCACTGTGGGGGAGGGTCACTGTGGGGGAGGGTCACTGTGGGGAGGGTCACTGTGGGGAGGGTCACTGTGGGGGAGGGTCACTGTGGGGGAGGGTCACTGTGGGGGAGGGTCACTGTGGGGGACGTCACAAGGTCATCAAATTCCGTAATAAAAAGAATGAAAAACAGAATGAAATTATCTGAAAAGTAAACACAATTTTTCGTAGACTCTTGTTTACAAGACATATTTCATAGTCTAAATAAAAGTACACTGTGTAGGAGGCTCCATACTGTGAATAAAGTATCAAATAAAGGCTGCTGGTTTGAGTGATGTGAAAACCATCAATGTTTTCATATAGGGAGAATTTATGTAAAAAAAATGATAAATGAGACTACTCATTTTGAGCAACCTGGTCAGTACTTTAAAAAAAAAAAAAGACTTTTTTATATTTCGAGACTGTCAGCGAGTGTTGCTCCAGTGTTACCTACCTGGAGTCTACCTCGATGATGTTCCGGGGCCCCACGGCCCAGTCCTTGACCAGGACTCCCGGTGGATCAAAGCATAGTTAATCCAAGTCAACCTGAACAGCCGTAACAATGAAATTCAATAAAAAAAAAGTATTTTGGCAGTTTGCTAAGAAGTTACTGTGAGGGGGAATTAGCAACGAAGCTGTTTCAATTTCTTTTTTAAGACTGCAGCGTTGAACATGGCTTCTCAGCCGCCAGCGTCTGATCCACATTCAATGAGGAGCGTCATCAATTCAGAGGAGTGAGGGAGATAAACTGTGAAGGAGGTTGTCAGGGAGATGCATAGGAAGGCAGGCAGGCAGGGAGACAGGAAGGGTGGTAGACAGACAGGCAGCGAAGCAGGAAGGCAGCTTGAGTAGGAGGCAGCGGTGGGTAAGCAAACATGAGTGTCAGATAGAACATGAATATACGAAGTTTCAGGAGGAAACGACCAGTTTCTGCTGAAAGTCCTGGATCAAGTAGGCTGTGTCAGTTGGGGAGACATGCGAGCCACGAACAGCAGCAATCTTGATCAGACAGTCAATAAAAATGTTTGGCCTGCAGGACGGGCTGCAACAGTCAAAGAGGACGGGACTCTCTGCAATAAAGAGGATAAGACTAACAAATACATAAGAACGTAAAAAAAGGAGGAACACTGCAGCAGGCCTACTGGCCCATACTAGGCAAGTCTATCTCAAGCCCAAACCCTCTAACAAAAATATCTACTCAACCCATTTTCAATTAGAAGAGGTACAGAGCAAGCTTTTCCAGCAAAAGCTCTATCTAGAATTTTTTACCAGATAAAGCTTATTCTATACCCCTTTTCTCCGGTAGAACTCTCTAAACCAGTTACATATTGGTTAATTAACTCATCCATAGTCACGTGTTCACTGGTGTTCCTGCCCTCTCACTCCCCTTACCTCTTAGTAGACAAATAACCCGCACATAGAACGGAGCTTACCACGATGTTTCGGTCCGACTTAGACCATTTACGAAGTCCCAGCCGGACCGAAACGTCGTCGTAAGCTCCTCTCAGCTATGTGCGGGTTATTTGTGAATTGTTCCAGTTCTTTCCTCTGAGCGGCTTGTGGCGTGTCGCTAACTGTGGAACACATTTTAAGTGTGGCCTCGGCTTAGGCTTCATCGTACTTGTGAGGACCATGGGGTAAACTTTTAAGTCTTAACAGCACTAATTTAATGGTTTTTTAAAATTATGCTGATTTACTTAGTTTAACGTGGAATAATAGTATTTATTTGTTGTTTATGTTCATAGATTTCATTGTTTTAGTTGATCCTTCATTGTTTTATTGTGTGTGTTTTCTGCTACGGATTAGTTAATTGGGCTTAATGGTTATCAGATAGTTTGATGTAGGTCAACTGTGCTTGGGAGGTCAAAAGAGAGACCTAACTAACCAGTGTAAATTGTCACACTAACACCTATCTGCCAAGGCAAGGCAAATAGGTGTTAGTGTGACAATTTACACTGGTTAGTTAGGTCTCCCTTTTGACCTCACAAGCACAGTTGACCTACATCACAGTAGTTAGTGGTTAATTGGGTTTAATGACTATCAGATATGGACTACATGTCACTTGTTCACCACCAGTGAAGAATACTTTAAACTCTAAAAATAGGGATTAAAGTAAACTTTCAGTGTATATAAACTGAGAGATACACACCTCTGGGATTATATGTACCTGGTCACAGGTATACGTGCACTCTGTGCATCCAGTGCACAAGGTGTGCTTTGAGTGAACGACGGTAGGGACTCAGGTGTTGTTCTTGCTGATACTGCTTCAATTAAGGTAATTAAGAATGAATAGAGGTTAAGGTAAGCAGCTCTCGTCTTTCTGGCTTCCTCTTGACACCATCACCTCTAATTGTCATCTTTCCCTGCTGCTGCTGCTGAAGCTGAACAAAAGTCCTCTCATTCTCATGGGTCCTCTTTATTCCTATTGTTGATATTACACAAGTAACCCGCACGTAGGAATATTGTGTATTGTTCCAGTCACGGTATTGTGCCTTTCATTCTTTCTTGTTATTCTTGATCTGACGTCTTCCAGCCCTGTTGATTATCTCCACTCTATTTCCTTCATCTCATACCCCTCTTCTCTCTCTCTCTCTCTCTCTCTCTCTCTCTCTCTCTCTCTCTCTCTCTCTCTCTCTCTCTCTGTCTCGTTTTTACTGGATTAGGCTAAGAGTTCCTTCCCGTTTTCTATCTCATGTCAATAAAAGCGTTCCCTATCATTATCTTTATTAAATCGTTATTGTTATACCAATAGGCAATAAGGTGAAGTTGGAGTTAGCTCTGGGCTAGAGATTTCATCTGGTTAATTGACTTTATTTAATAAATACTCCAGACTCGAATCATTCTAGAAATGAATGATTGCAAATGAAGTGTAGTTGCTGTTTGCTGCCCGTCTTGTGGTATATTAGCTGTCTTCTCGGTGTCCCCGAAGTGCAACTAAGTGTGGTACCATAACATTGGCCTTGTACATAACAGAAAGGCCGTGTTGAAAGCTCTGCAGAAATGACAGATCTATCCAGGCCGGGGTCCAGACGAGAAACGAGTCTCCTTGTATGGTTTATCGGTCTCTCGTTCTCCCTTTCCCCTCTCTTTCCCTCTTCCTTGCTTCCTTCCCTAGCTGCTTCATCCTCAAGCCCTTCTCGCTTGACCTGTTCCATCTTACCCGAATATTCGAACACATGATTGGAGAATTTTGTTGTTGTTCTCCTCCAGGAACGTATTAGCGGTCGCTGAGGCAGAGAAATAAGTTCTTTGTCACCTGCAAGATTATTCCCTGATAATCTCTCTCTCTAATTGCTTGTGTGACGAGCTCTCAACCTCATGATTAAAAGCAACCATGCATTTCCTACTCCATAAACTCAGCATATCAAACTTTCAGAAAATATGCCTAATACATTCACACTGCAGTATATATTATGCATATTGTATGTGTGTGTATATGTGGATATCTGGATATTTTCGTGCAATCGCTCTTTAAGACTCACGAAGTGGTAATAACACGATTGCAAACCACGGAACGGGTGGTATTTAAACCTATGGCGACTGAGTTGAAAACCCTCCAGGACTCTCTTGCCCTGGGTTGAAGCCTCACCCGTTCCTTGGTTCGCTCTTTAAGGTTTCTGCCTTGGTACTGGTAAGGTACTGGGCTCCTGAAGGAACCCAGTACCTTACCCAGCTGGGCCTTCAGGAGCCCAGCTGGGTTCCTGAAGGCGTAATATTTGGAATGTTGACAGAATTGTGAGGATAATTATGGTAATTCCTGACATTTGACAAAGCTGCCAACCTCTACCAGCTCTTGTCCTCCGTCTTTTCCTTTTTTTCATGGGGGGAGGGGTGCCGTGATGCCAGTGAAGAGCTTCTGATTCAAGGAATTTGAGCTATCCATCTTATCCTTGAAACCAAACCTGATTTCAACCCATCATAATTTTTCATCATATTCTTTTTTTTTCAACATGGGAATGTGTTTAATGATTTCTCTCTCCACTTCCAGTCACCTCCCTTCACCTACAATCACCTTGCAACGCATTTTTCCCTCTGTATAGCTTGTCTTTTTTGCGGTGATCATGGTTTTTGTAATTACCGAGGTCCCTGTAGGGACCTCGAGCAAGATTTAGCACAGTCTCTTGACAATTTAATGTGATTTTTTATGTGATTACGGTTATTTTTAACTAGGCTTCATAATATTTATTTTGTTTTATTAATACAACATTTTTTGTTACCTTTGATGTTCTTGTGTGTGTTGCATTAAAGTTTTATTGCCCAAAGCACTGAATAATCCACCCTGTCAAAACGCTCTTTGAAGATCACAAAACTGCCTACCAAGTTAAATATCCTGTCTGCGGTGGTGTCCTCGGTCTTCCACCTGGTGTCCTCGGTCTTCCACCTGGTGTCCTCTTTCTTCCACCTGTTCTCTAATTAGGGCGGCCAGTTTCACACGAATTATCGTGCGTGCTTTTCTGCACTCTTAAGATGTCAATGAAAGCTCAATACGTTTTATATTCTTGGTTAGGTTAGGTCTGGGAGCGCAGGACATAGATCCAAATTTCGTTCGTGCTTTTTCACACGCAGAGTAACAAGAAGTACGGGTTGCACTCGCCCCTCTCAAGGCGAATTCTTGCATTCCATTTTGGTCATTCCTGGAGGCTCAGTCATGCCACAGCACCAGTCATTGGATTTGATAACACTCAACACACATGTTGTTTCCTTCCTGTCGGGTATTCCCTGATCCATTGCCTCTTGATCTAATTTTTCAACCAGTCTCGTGTGGTACTGTATCGGAAGCCTGCTTACAGTCCAAGAAGATGCAGTCTCTCTTTCTTCTGTTACCTTGTCTTAGAACTCCAGTAGGTTTGTGACGCAGCATTTCTCCTTCCCTGAAGCCATGCTGGTTGTTATTATGAGCCCATTCCTTTCTAGGATCTTCATCACTCTTTTTCCTAGTGCGTGTGTGTGTACTCACCTATATGTATTCACCTATATGTGGTTACAGGGGTCGAGTCATAGCTCTTGGCCCCGCCTCTTCACTGTGTGTGTGTAAATTGTGTAGTAGTAGTGTGTGTTTGTAAGGTGTGTGTGAGAGAGAGAGAGAGAGAGAGAAGAGAGAGAGAGACCTTGAGGTGCGTGGGCTGTGTTTGCAGATTGGTGATGGTGACACAAGTTTTGCGTCGTTGGCGCCGGAGTTTCCTGCTCCTGCGACCTGCAACTCTGCAATGTAAATACTCTCCGGACAAGTTTGCCAAACATTCAGCTTCAGCTAATTACTGTGTGAGGAGCCTTGGAAAAAATCTGGTGATTTCACAATGCAGCCTCATACATATTAAACTCTCACACTTGTACGATGCGACCCCGGAGCTGGAGTGCGCAGGGAATTTATGCGCGAGTGATGGGCTAGAGGGTGCGCTGAATTCCTTTACTTGGGAGGAACTGGTATTCCCTCGAAGATGTGTGACTGCGCAGTCGCGCAGCTTAAGGTTACATTAATTCTGCCGCGCGCACTGCTTATTCTTGGTGTATTTAGTTAATGTTTGTTTCTTGCATGTTTGTAATAGTTGTTGTGGTCTGGTAGTAAGCTGGTGGAACATTGTGGTCTGGTAGTAAGCTGGTGGAACATTGTGGTCTGGTAGTAAGCTGGTGGAACATTGTGGTCTGGTAGTAAGCTGGTGGAACATTGTGGTCTGGTAGTAAGCTGGTGGAACATTGTGGTCTGGTAGTAAGCTGGTGAAACATTGTGGTCTGTAGTAAGCTGGTGGAACATTGTGGTCTGGTAGTAAGCTGGGGAAACATTGTGGTCTGGTAGTAAGCTGGTGGAACATTGTGGTCTGGTAGTAAGCTGGTGAAACATTGTGGTCTGTTAGTAAGCTGGGGAAACACTAGTCTGATTAGACCGTGTGGTTTGTAAGCTTACCAGAGGTCTCTTGTCCAGCTGCATGGAATAGCTGTAACATACAACACAACACGCCACCCTCACATAGAACACAACACGCCACCCTCACATACAACACAACACGCCACCCTCGCCCTCTCTCACACCTCATTGCACCCTCGCGCTGCCTGATATACTTAAATGACCTGCCAGAGGAAATTGAATCGTATGTATCACTGCTGACGATGTCAAATTAATGAGAAGGATAACAACCCAGGAGGACAGGGAGAGAGGCTCGTAGGAGACTTACATAGGCTTCAGACTCGGTCAAACAGGAGACCGCTGCACTTCAAGCTCATTTATTGTCAAGTAATGAGAATGGGAGAGGGAGAAAGATAACCCCGGAAAGGAATAGAGTCTGGAAGGGAAAGACACTTTACAGACATCATATAAGAGAAATCCAGGAGTAAACATCACCTACAACATGTATATGATCTGACTAAGAACCTCTTTCAAGAACTTTAACAGAGAATTCTTGAGGGTTCTATAAGCAAAACCAAAGTTGTGAAGTTGACCCACGAGATACCTGAAGGTTCTCGAGGAGACTGGTACTGGTAGTGAACCTAGTTTACAAGGAGAAACTGTTGTTTACAAACGTCCATTGAAGAGAGGATCGGTAAAAACATGATTATGACGTTCAAATTATTAAAGATATGAGATAAAGAGGACTGAAGCAGACTACCTGAGATGCGTGCAGGAGCCAGGGTACCTATATGGTAGTTAAAATGTAGTGAGCCAAGGGACTTTAGGAACTGCCTTTTAAGTCTTTAATATGGACAATAAGTGAATCGAAGTAGACGAGCTGGTGGCCAACACTAACTATATATATATATATATATATATATATATATATATATATTATGTATATATATGAGTCCCGAGGAACGAAGAATCTGTAAAACTTTCGGTACAGTATGCTATCTTATAAAGTCCTTTAGAGTGTGATTATTGTGGTAAATGTGATTGAAAAAGTGAATCCAGAGTTGAATAGCGTATTGTGAAGGCCTATCCATACATTGGTCAAAACTGGATGTACTTTATCAGTTGTATTCAACAAAATTGCACTATGTAGAGCTCTACAAGAGACCTGACTGTAGTTCTACAAGAGACCTGACTACTTCAGAGGCTGGACCAGACAATGTGTATCGACCCCCCTCAAAACCACTAGGCGAGTACAGCTAAATGCTGACAATACTACAAATTTTCTTCCCCCTTTCTCACACCTCATTCCACACCTCCTTCCTCTCCCCTTCCCCACCATTCACAGCACCATTCAGCCTCTTTCCCCTCCCTCACATAACCATTCATCCTCTCTCTCCCCTCTCCCACACCTCCATTCACACATCCTCCAGAGTACCAGCTCTCAAATGGATGGAGTTTTGGTTGCATTTTTGGCGACCCACATTAGCATCTCCAGCTAAGTGCTTCTCCCTAACCCCCCCCCCAACATCCTGCTTTCCACCCTTCCTCTCCCCAACCCACCAATATCCACCCCCTCCACCACACTCCTCTTCCTCAACCTTCCCCACCTGACACAGGGAGGCTGAGAGTCACCTCTTCATCCCCTCCAGCGGCTATGCATTTCATTTCCTTACGCAAACTTTGCAAAAAGTGTCTGTGGGGTATTCATAGTGCCGTCCGGGAAAGTCAAAGTGCCTCACTGCAATGAAAATTTATTATTATTCACAGATAACTTGCACATAGGAGCTTGTGAACGACGTTTCGGTTCAATCTTGGGACATTGACTTGCAAATGGTCCAAAGTGGTTCAAATGGTCCTCTCTATGTATGGGTTATTTGTGTATTGTTCCAGTCACGGTATTGTGTGTTTTGATCTTTATTATTATTTTTTGTTGACTAAATTATTAGGTTTAACGAACACCAAATTCAGTCTGGAATAAAAGTGGTTTTGGTTTAGAAGGTATAATTAAAACAACACAAGCAGTGCTACGACAAAGTTGAGTTCTGAGGCGCGGCAACTAGCGATATCACGCATCTGAATACCAAATCAAGTTGCCGTAATATTTACAACCAAAAGTTTGCAGCAAAAGTGATAGTGATGAATCGTCGACCAGACCAGATATTTACGTGTGTTTTATTGAAGAATCCAGAGTTTTTTTCTGGTTACACTGGGGATAGTTGTATGATTTTTTAATACATCTTTCGAAGTTTGGGAGTTCCCAGCCTCCCAGCTATCAAAATCAAATCAAATCATTTATTTCTTTGTACAGTACAATGTGTAGTTTACATGTCATAAAATATTGCAAAGCATAAAAAAGCTGCTAGAATGCATGAGCTTTTCGGTCAGCTATGTCCTGGTATTAGCCATAATAACTTCGCTGTCA
>WNWK01001072.1:0-32500 GCA_009830355.1 Cherax destructor | reverse complement strand
CACTACCAGTACTACAGTTATCACCACTATTCATACTACAGTAATCACCACTACTAGTACTACAGTTATCACCACTACCAGTACATTAGTTATCACCACTACCAGTACTACTGTTATCACCACTATTTGTACTACAGTTATCACCACTATTCGTACTACAGTTATCACCACTACCAGTACATCAGTTATCACCACTACCAGTACATCAGATATCACCACTACCAGTACTACAGTTATCACCACTACCAGTACTACAGTTATCACCACTAACAGTACTACAGTTATCACCACTACCAGTACTACAGTTATCACCACTATCAGTACCACAGTTATCACCACTTCCACTACTACAGTTATCACCACTACCAGTACTACAGTTATCATCACTACCAGTACTACAGTTATCACCACTACCAGTACTACAGTTATCACCTCTACCAGTACTACAGTTATCACCACTGTCAGTACTACAGTTATCACCTCTACCAGTACTACAGTTATCACCACTATCAGTACCACAGTTATCACCACTTCCACTACTACAGTTATCACCACTTCCAGTACATCAGTTTTCACTAAAACCAGTACTACAGTTATCACCACTACCAGTACTACAGTTATCACCACTACTGGTACATCAGTTATCACCACTACCAGTACATCAGTTATCACCACTACCAGTACTACAATAATCACCACTACCAGTACTACAGTTATCACCACAACCAGTACTACAGTTATCACTACTACCAATACTACAGATATCACCACTACTAGTACTACAGTTATCACCACTATCAGTACCACAGTCGTCACCTCTTCCATTACTATATTTATCACCACTACTAGTACATCAGTTATCACCACTACTAGTACTAGTTATCACCACTACCAGTACTACAGTTTTCAACTCTACCAGTACTACAGTTATCACCTCTACCAGTACTTCAGTTATCACCACTATTAGTACTTCAGTTATTACCTCTACCAGTACTACAGCTACTAGCACAACCAGTACTACAGTTATCACCACTACCAGTACATCAGTTATCACCACTACCAGTACATCAGATATCACCACTACCAGTACTACAGTTATCACCACTACCAGTACTACAGTTATCACCACTACCAGTACTACAGTTATCACCACTACCAGTACTACAGTTATCACCACTAACAGTACTACAGTTATCACCACTATCAGTACCACAGTTATCACCACTTCCACTACTACAGTTATCACCACTACCAGTACTACAGTTATCATCACTACCAGTACTACAGTTATCACCACTACCAGTACTACAGTTATCACCTCTACCAGTACTACAGTTATCACCACTGCCAGTACTACAGTTATCACCACTACCAGTACTACAGTTATCACCACTATCAGTACCACAGTCATCACCTCTTCCATTACTATATTTATCACCACTACTAGTACATCAGTTATCACCACTACTAGTACTAGTTATCACCACTACCAGTACTACAGTTATCAACTCTACCAGTACTACAGTTATCACCTCTACCAGTACTTCAGTTATCACCACTACTAGTACTTCAGTTATTACCTCTACCAGTACTACAGCTACTAGTACAACCAGTACTACAGTTATCACCACTACCAGTACAACAGTTATCACCACTACCAGTACAACAGTTATCACCACTACCAGTACTACAGTTATCACCACTACCAGTACTACAGTTATCACCTCTTCCAGTACTACAGTTATCACCACTACTAGTACGTACTTCAGTTATTACCTCTACCAGTATTACAGCTATTAGCACAACCAGTACTACAGTTATAACCACTACCAGTACTACAGTTATTAAAACTACATCATTTATCACTACAAGTACAACAGTTATCACCACTACCAGTACTAAATATAGTTTTCATCACTATTAGTACTTCAGTTATCACCACCACCACATCATTTATCACGACTATCAGCACATCATTTATCACCACTACCCGCACATCATTTATCACCACTACCAGCACATCATTTATCACCACAACTAGTACTTCAGTTATCAACTCTTCTGGTATGTAATAACTATTGATGATGTCTTTTCCAAGCCACCCTAGAGGTAGACATCGAGGCTCGTATTTTTTATAGTGGTGTCCCCAGTAGGCCTAGTCCACTCTTGTCCTCTCACCTGATGCTTACCTTCTCAACAGCTGTAAGTTTGAAGGAAGGCCTTAGCTTCTTCCTCAAGCTGAAACAAGGCCTTATCATTTTCTTTCTTCCGTTCCTGAAGTTCGTGCTCTTCAAAATTTTTCAGGAACTTGGCAACTTCTGCTCTTTTATTCTTCTCGTAGGCCCAGCTTTTCTCCTGATTCTTGCGTTGAGAGTCAGTCTTGAAGAGCAAAATTCACCAATAAGCACTGAGCATCGAAGGCATCAAAATCTCTTCATATTCTGCCATCTTTCGTTCTGTCTCTTTCAGCTCCCTCACGCTGGGCCAACACGAGCCTTTTCACGTGATGCTTGGCTGCCAGTTGACTCAGCACTCAGAGCGCAGGTTTCAAACACTCGAGATACATTCTGCAAGTGTTTGTCTTGAGATTATACTTAGATTTAGTTAAGTTATTAAATATAGTTAGGCTATAAAAGTGAAGCCTAACTATATTTAATAACTTAAATAAATCTTAGTAAATCTATAAACATTTTGAAAGACATCAGTGATCCTGAAAAATTTGCTCTCTACTGCTTACAAACCTTTAGTAGTATAAGTCTCAAGACAAACACTTGCAGAATGTATTCTCGAGGTGTTGTGAAACCTAGCGCTCTGATGGTAACTGAGGCTCAGAACTTGGCAGCCAACCGCTCCCGGGAAAAGGCTCATGCTTGGGCTCAGCGTAAAGCTGAGAAAGACAAGCAAGATCGAAAGATGGCAGAATATGAAGAGATTTTTGATGCCTTCGACGCTCAGGGCTTATTGGTGAATTTTGCTCTTCGGAAGACTGACTCCCAACGCAAGAATCAGCAGAAAAAAGCTTGGGCCTACAAGAAGAATAAAAGAGCAGAAGTTGCTGAGTTCCTGAAAAATTTTGAAGAGTGTGAACTTCAAAAACGGAAGAAAGAAAATGATAAGGCCTTGTTTCAGCTTGAGGAAAAAGCTAAGGCCTTCCTTCAAGCTTACAGCTGTTGAGAAGGTGAGAATCATGTGAGAGGAGAAGAGTGGACTAGGCCTACTGGGGACACCACTATAAAAAATACGAGCCTGGATGTCTACCTCTAGGGTGGCTTGGAAAAGACATCATCAATAGTTATTACAAACAAGAAGAGGTGATAACTGAAGTACTAGTAGTGGTGATAAATGATGTGCTCGTAGTGGTGATAAATGATGTGCTGGTAGTTGTGATAAATGATGTGGTGGTGGTGATAACTGAAGTACTAATAGTGATGATAACTATATTTAGTAATGGTAGTGGTGATAACTGTTGTACTGGTAGTGATAAATGATGTAGTTTTAATAACTGTAGTACTGGTAGTGGTTATGACTGTAGTACTGGTAGTGGTGATAACTGTAGTACTGGTAGTGGTGATAACTGTAGTACTGGTAGTGGTGATAACTGTAGTACTGGTAGTGGTAATAACTGTTGTACTGGTAGTGGTGATAACTGTAGTACTGGTAGTGGTGATAACTGTTGTACTGGTAGTGGTGATAACTGTTGTACTGGTAGTGGTGATAACTGTTGTACTGGTAGTGGTGATAACTGTAGTACTGATTGTGCTAATAGCTGCAGTACTGGTAGAGGTAATAACTGAAGTACTAGTAGTGGTGATAACTGTAGTACTGGTAGAGGTGATAACTGTAGTACTGGTAGTGGTGATAACTGTAGTACTAGTAGTGGTGATAACTGTTGTACTGGTAGTGGTGATAACTGTTGTACTGGTAGTGGTGATAACTGTAGTACTAGTAGTGGTGATAACTGTAGTACTAGTTGTGCTAATAGCTGTAGTACTGGTAGAGGTAATAACTAAAGTACTATTAGTGGTGATAACTGTAGTACTGGTAGAGGTGTTAACTGTAGTACTAGTAGTGGTGATAACTGTAGTACTGGTAGTGGTGATAACTGTAGTACTGGTAGTGGTGATAACTGTAGTACTGGTAGTGGTGATAACTGATGTACTAGTAGTGGTGATAAATGTAGTAATGGAAGAGGTGATAATTGTGATACTGATAGTGATGATATCTGTAGTACTGGTAGTGGTGATAACTGTAGTACTGGTTGTGGTGATAACTGTAGTACTGGTAGTGGTGATTACTGTAGTACTGGTAGTGGTGATAACTGATGTACTGGTAGTGGTGATAACTGATGTACCAGTAGTGGTGATAACTGTAGTACTGGTAGTGGTGATAACTGTAGTACTGGTAGTGGTGATAACTGTAGTACTGGTAGTGGTGATAACTGTAGTACTGGTTTTAGTGAAAACTGATGTACTGGAAGTGGTGATAACTGTAGTAGTGGAAGTGGTGATAACTGTGGTACTGATAGTGGTGATAACTGTAGTACTGGTAGAGGTGATAACTGTAGTACTGGTAGTGGTGATAACTGTAGTACTGGTAGTGGTGATAACTGTGGTACTGATAGTGGTGATAACTGTAGTACTTGTAGTGGTGATAACTGGAGTACTGGTAGTGGTGATAACTGATGTACTGGTAGTGGTGATAACTGATGTACTGGTAGTGGTGATAACTGTAGTACTAGTAGTGGTGATTACTGTAGTATGAATAGTGGTGATAACTGTAGTACTGGTAGTGGTGATGGTTATGATAGTGTCAGTAGTGGTGATAATTATATTAGTATCAATAGTGGTGATAATTATAATAGTGTCAATAGTGGTGATAATTATAATAGGGTCAATAGTGGTGATAATTATAATAGTGCCAATAGTGGTGATAATTATAATAGTGTCAATAGTGGTGATAATTATAATAATGTCAATAGTGGTGATAATTATATTAGTGTCAATAGTAGTGATAATTGAAAAACCTAATTACTTAAGAACTATATTTTATTTTAGTTTTTATTCACAGGTTTTTGTTTGATTTGTTTTGTAATTTTGTCATTTTTTTTAAAGCTCATGTTTTATTTTTCATTTTTTAGTCTTATTTTTCTTATTTTTTTTTTCACTTTTATATATATTTTTATTTTATTAAAAAGTGGGTTGTCGTTTGTACATTGGTTTAGGTGTGGCCGGCAGTAACAGCCTGGTTGATCAGGTCCTGATCCACCACCACCAGGCCTGGTCACGGACTAGTCCCCGGGGGTGGGGGCGTTGACCCCTGGAACACCCTTCAGGTATACTCTAGATATTTTCTAGGTATACTTCAGATTTACTCTAGGTATTCTCCAGGTATACTCTAGATATACTCCAGGTTTACTCTTGGTATACTCCAGGTATACTCCAGTTATACTTTAGGTATAATCCTGGAGTTTACCTGGAGAGTGTTCCGGGTGTCAACTTCCCAGCAGCCCAGTCTGTGACCAGGCTTCATGGTGGATCTGAGCCTGATCAACCAGGCTGTTACTAATGGACGCACGCAGTCCAACGTAAAAACCACAGCCTGGCTAGCCAGGTACCGACTTTAGGTGCCTGTCTAGTGCCTGCTTGAAGACAGCCAGGGGTCTATTGGTAATCCCCTTTTGTATGCTGTGAGGCAGTTGAACAGTCTTGGGCCCCTGACACTTATTGTGTTGTCTCTCAGCATGCTAGTGGCATTCCTGCTTTTTATTACGGGGATGTTGCATCATCTGCCAAGTCTTTTGCTTTCGTAGGGAATGACTCGTGTGCAAGTTTGGTACTAATCCCTCTAGGATTTTCCAAGTGTATATAATAATGTATCTCTCCCACCTGCATTCTAGGGAGTACAGGTTTAGGAACTTCAAGCGTTTCCAGTAATTGAGGTGGTTTATCTCAGTTATGAGTGCCGTGAAGGTCCCTTGCACATTTTCTAGGTCAGCAATTTCACCTGCCTTGAAAAGTGCAGTTAGTGTGCAGCAATATTCCAGCCTAGATAGAACAAGCGACCTGAAAAGTGCCATCATGGGCTTGGCATCCCTGGTTTTGAAGGTTCTCATTATCCATCCTGTCATTTTTCTAGCAGATGCGATTGCTACAGTGTTATTGTCCTTGAAGGTGAGATCCTCTGACATGATCACTCCCAGGTATTTGACATTAGTTTTTCGCTGTATTGTGTGGTTGTAATTTGTTTTATACTCTTATGAAATTTTAATTTCCTCACGTTTTCCATGTCGGAGTAATTGAAATTTCTCATCATTGAACTTCATATTGTTTTCTGCAGCCCATTTAAAGATTTGGTTGATGTCTGCTTGGAGTCTTGCAGTGTCTTCAATGGTGGACACTGTCATGCAGATTCGGGTGTCATTTGCAAAGGAAGACACGGCACTGTGGTTTATATCCCTGTCTGTGTCCAATATGAGGATGAGGAACAAGATGGGAGCGAGTACTGTGCCTTGTGTGAACAGAGCTTTTCACCGTAGCAGCCTCAGACTTTACTCTGTTGACTACTACTCTTTGTGTTCTATTTGTGAGGAAATTATAGATCCAACTACCAACTTTTCCAGTTATTCCTTTATCACGCATTTTGTGTGCTATTACACCATGGTCACACTTGTCAAAGGCTTTTGCAAAGTCTGTGTATATAACATCTGCAGTCAAAGATTTTTATGACGTGGGACGTTAGCACTATTGGTCTGTAGTCCTTTGCTATTGCTTTACTGCCCCCTTTGTGGAGTGGGGCTATGTCTGTTGTTTTTAGTAACTGCGGGATGACCCCAGTGTCCATGCTCCCTCTCCATAGGATGTTAAAAGCACGTGATAGGGGCTTCTTGCAGTTCTTGATGAACACGGAGTTCCATGAGTCTGGGCCTGCGGCGGAGTGTATGGGCATGTCATTTATCGCCTTTTCGAAGTCATTTGGCGTCAGGATAATGTCAGATAGGTTTGTGTCTACCAAGTTCTGTGGCACTCTTAAAAAAAATTAATTTAGGTCTTCGACTCTCAGTCTGGTTAGTGGCTCGCTAAAAACTTTGATTTGTCATAAAAAAAAATACTTTGAGTTTCTTTCAATTTCATTTATGGCTTTTAGTTCTTCCCACGTTTCTTGATTCCTGTAAGATTCCTTTAGTTTTAGTTCGATGTTTGCTATTTCTCTGAACAGTGTCTCCCTACATATTTCAGATATATTGGCCTCTTGTAGCCGCTCTGTTATTCTTTGCCTTCCCCTGTATAGGGAGCGCCTTTCTCTATCTAGTCTACATCTTCTCCTCCTTTTCCTTAAGGGAGTTTGCCTTGAGCAAACCTCAAGTGCCACATAGTTAATTTGTTCTAGACATAGGTTAGGATCCATGATGCTTAGGCTATCTTCTTGGTTTATATCATTTAGGACTTGGTTTACTTGGTCCCACCTTATGCTTTTGTTATTGAAGGTAATTTGGTGAAGGCTCCCTCACGACTGACCACATTTTGTCAGTCTGGGGCCCCCTGCATACATGTCTGGACCTCTATTAAATTGTGATCTGAGTATATTGTTTTTGATATAATGACATTTTGTATCAGATCATCATTGTTAGTGAAGATGAGGTCCAGTGTATTCTACAATCTTGTAGGCTCTATTATTTGTTGGTTTAAGGTGAATTTCGTAGAGAGATTTAAAAGCACGTGTGTGTGCGAGTTTTCATCTGAGCTGCCTCTTGGTGTTATCTCTGCTACCATATTATTTGCAATATTACTCCATATATATTACTCCAGGTATATTCTAGGTATACTCCAGGTATACCACAGGTATACTCCAGGTATACCACAGGTATACCACAGGTATACTCCAGGTATACCACAGGTATACTCCAGGTATACCACAGGTATACTCCAGGTATACCCAGGTATACTCCAGGTATACTCCAGGTATACCACAGGTATACTGCAGGTATACCACAGGTATAAACCAGGTATACCACAGGTATACTCCAGGTATACCACAGGTATCCTTTTATTTTTATATGTATTTTTTTTAGTTTTTGTAAGTACAGTCTCTCCTCACTTAGCAACGTACTCGTTTACCGACGACTCGGACTTACAATGAGCTGTCTGACCAGTATGCATAACTAAATAATGTATATTAGAGCTGATTTCCTCTTATTCTGTTTATTACTGTATACAGTACACTACTGTATAAACATTTAAAAGTATACCAGAAATCTTATAAATGGTGTAAAGTTGATATTAATAATAAAACAATATCAAAGATGGCTGACACAAACCCACTACCATTATGGTATGCTCCTCACTTAGCGTTGAATTCGTTTACGGACGTGGTCTTAGGAACGGAATTCCGTCATTAAGTGAGGAATGGCTGTATTGTGTTGTTTTTGTTGTTATAATAATAATAATAATAATAATAATAAATAATAATAATATTTTTATTTCGATGCACGTTACAAGTATACAAAGTTATTGGTAGTTACAATTATAAAACTGTAATGCAAGGAGAGCCACTGGCATGCCATGGCATTAGGGGCAACTTATTATAAAGACTTATTCACTAAGTACTTAATACTAGAGAAATTGATTGAGTTTATTCTAGTTATATATTATTTCAAATTACAATATGATTATACATATTTTTTATTAATACTCGTCAATAATTTTTTATATTTTTTTTTACTTGTTAACCCTTTCGGGGTTTTTGTCGTACTAGTACGTCTTACGCACTGGGGTTATTGACGTACTAGTACGCCTAAATTCTAGCGCCCTCAAATCAAGCAGAAACAGGCTGTTAGGCCTAGATGTGATAGAATGGGTCTGTGCGGTCAGTGTGCGCAGTATAAAAAAATTCCTGCACCACACAGTGCATAATGAGGAAAAAAAAACTCTGACCGTGTTTTTGGTTTAAAACAGCGATTTTGCAGTCAATTTTCGTATGGTATTTATTGTTGTATTCTCGTTTTCTTGTTCTCATTTGATAGGACGGAAGATATATTACAGAAATGGAGATGATTTTGATTAGTTTGACAATAACAAGTACCTTGAAATTGAGCTCAAAGTAGCAAAAATGTTCGATTTTTGACGATGTTCAAGAGTAAACAAATCACACCATGCGTCCAATACACATCAACTGGCGAGTCTAATATTCTTGCACAAGTGCTCTGATATTATTTATACCATTTTTACAATGATGCAGTTCTATACATAACAATAAATCTTCTATTTTTTTTGTGAGAATAAAAATTCAAAATGGAAAGCAAAAGTAATGTAAGAGGGGCCTGGAGACATAACTAATGAACAGAGAAGATGTTATTTTATTGCCAGGAATGTCTGTCTTGTTTATTATGGATCCTATTTTGAAATTGGCATCCTTTGAAATTTGTGTGAAATTGGCCAAATTGCCATTTTCTGACCACTATTTTGGGTAGTTGAAATTGGTAAATAGGCGGTTTCGTGTACTCAATCGATAGAAGAAATGGAGTTCGAGCGAAATAGCTATAATTTTAGTAGACTGAAACATTGGAATGTGCCGAAAATAGGGCTCAAAGTGGGCGAAATCGCAGATGCATAAGTGTCATGGCTACCGCTAACTTCGCGAGAGCATAATTCCGTTAGTTTTCAATCAAATTTCATAATTTTTGTGGCGTTATGATCGGAAAAAGATTATCTATCATTCCATAAGAAAATTTTTTTTTTTTTTTAAATTCGTGGACCCTGAGAACGAGTTTCAGAGACCCCCCTTGGACCCCCAAAGGGTTAAAGAATAAATACTAGCTTTACATGAGAAATAAATATAAAGCACTAATTTTAATTGATAAATGAACAGTTAAATCAGTTTTACCTTTATTGAAGACTCTTGTTGGCATATGACAGAGGCAGGAGAGTTTGTTTGGAGGCAGGACAAGATAGTCCTTCAATATGACAATATCAACTCTTCTAGAATGAATAAAACATGTCATTACGAATGTAAGGACTGGTTGTAGTGTGTTGTTGTTGTTGTTGTTGGGTAAAAGGGCCATTGGCCATAAGCCGTGGTGGGTGGCAGCAGCAGGCCATCACCACTATTCACACAAAACAATGTACATAATTTATAAATAAGAAATATTTACACTTTAATTTATAAATAAGAAATATTTACACTTTAATTTATAAATAAGAAATATTCACACTTATATAAATAAGAAATATTTACACTTACGTTGGAGGAGATGGTGGCAGAGGGCGGCTTTGGTCTCAGTGCCTTTATATACCTCAAACAACAATGGAGGAGTTAAGTTTCATGTCGTCAGTGGACCCCCGAGTAATGTAAAAACTTCATTCCAGAAGGCTACTCAAGTGCCATTACCAAACGAATTTACTCCCTTAAGGAATAATGTCACGTAGGTTAGTCTATTTCAGACCCCCAAAAATACACTTCCACAAGCACTTACAATATTATACTTACATAATTGTACGATTTCTGGGGTGTTCGTTACTCGGGGGTCCACTGTACTAGTAGTGGTGATAAATGAAGCACTAGTAGTGGTGAGAAATGTGCTGGTAGGGGTGATAACTGAAATACTATTAGTGATGATATTTCATGTGTGGTAGTGGTAATAACTGATGTGCTGGTAGGGGTGATAACTGAAGTACTAGTAGTGATGATACAGTCAACCCCCGGTGTTTGTGAGCGTCGGAGTTCGTGAAAATTGGTGTTTATGAAGTTTTTTCGCGAAAATTTTGGCTTGGTGTTCACGAATCCGCTCAGAGTTCATGATTCGTCCCGGATGCGTACGCGGGTACTCCATTCAGCGTCAGTGTGCTATTGTTTACCAGCGAGTGACCGCCACCCACGCATTCATACCAGATATATTGTCATTATTCCAGTGTTTTTAGTGCTTGCAACTGCTAAATAAGCCACCATGGGCCCCAAGAAATCTCCTAGTGCCAGCCCTGTGGTAAAGAATGTCAGAAATACGGTAGAATTGAAGAAGGAGATCATTGCAAAATATGAAAGTGGAGTTCGTGTGGCTGAGCTGGCCAGGCTCTATGGCAAAGCCCATTCAACCATCACTTCCATTGTAGCCAAGAGAAAGGAACTCAAGGACACTGTTGTTGCTAAAGGTGCAATTATGGTCACAAAACAGAGATCTCAAATGCTGGAAGAAGTGGAGAGGTTATTGTTGGTGTGGATCAACGAGAATCAATTAGCAGGAGATAGTGTTACGCAGGCGATAATATCTGAAAAAGGAAGGCAGTTGCATGATGATCTCGTTAAGAAAATGCCTGCAATGAGTGCTGAAGTGAATGAATTTAAAGCCAGCAAAGGCTGGTTTGACAGATTTAAGAAGCGTAGTGGCATACATAGTGTTGTGAGGCTGAACAATTCCAACCTCAACAAGTGTTCAATTGTGACGAAACAGGCCTGTTTTGGAAGAAAATGCCAAACAGGACCTTCATTACATATGAGGAAAAGGCACTTCAGGCTAACTCTGATGTTGTGTGCTAATGCACACTTTAGTGGTGTATCACTCTGAAAATCCCTGAGCATTTAAGAGATGCAGTGTTGCCAAGTCTAATTTGTGTGTGATGTGGAAGTCTAACAATAAGGCATGGGTCACTAGGGAAATTTTCTTTCACTGGTTTTATGAAGTGTTTGGCCCCAGTGTGAAGAAATATCTTGAGGAAAATAATTTGCCACTTAACCCTTTAGGGGTCGACGGGCCTTCTCAGGAAAGTGTTCCTAGGGTCGAAAATTTTTGGAAAAAAAAAAATAATTTTTCTTATGAAATGATAGAGAATCTTTTTCCGATCATAACGCCACCAAAATTATGAAATTTGATCGAAAACTAACGGAATTATGCTTTCGCAAAGTTAGCGGTAGCCATGACACTTATGCATTGATGATTTCGCCCACTTTGAGCTCTATTTTCGACAAATTCCAATGTTTCAGTCTCCTAAAATTATAGCTATTTCGCTAGAACTCCATTTCTTCTATCGATTGAGTACAAGAAACCGCCTATTTACCAATTTTATCTACCCAAAATAGTGGTCAGAAAATGGCAATTTTCCAATTTCACACAAATTTCAAATGATGCCAATTTCAAAATAGGGTCCAGAGTATACAAGACAGACATTCCTGGCACTAAAATAACATGTTCTCTGTTCATTAGTCACGTCTCCAGGCCCCTGTTCCATTACTTTTGCTTTTCATTTTGAATTTTTATTCTCACAAAAAATAGAAGATTTACTGTTATGTATACAACTGCATCATTGTAAAAATGGTATAAATAATATCAGAGCACTTGTGCATGAATATAAGACTCGCCAGTTGATGTGTATTGGAGGCATGGTGTGATTTGTTTACTCTTGAACATCGTCAAAAATCGAACATTTTCGCTACTTTGAGCTCAATTTCAAGGTACTTGTCATTGTTATACCAATCAAAATCATCACTATTTCTGTAATATATCTTCCATTCTATCAAATCAGACCAAGAAAACGAGAATACATCAATAAATACTATACGAAAATCGACTGCAAAGTCGCTGTTTTAATCGAAAAAAACGGTCAGAGTTTTTTTTCTCTTATTATGCAGTGTGTACTGCAGGATTTTTTTTATACGGTGCACACTGACCACACAGACCTATTCTTTTATATGTATGCCTACCAGACGTTTTCTGCTTAAATTGAGGCCGCTAGAATTTGGGCGTACTAGTACGGCACCAACCCCTGCTCGTAAAACGTACTAGTACGGCACAGACCCCCAAAGGGCTAAGTGCCTCCTGATAATGGACAATGCTCCTTGTCATCCTCGAGACTTGGCAGAGCAAATTGTTCAGGACTTTAAGTTCATCAAAGTGAAGTTCTTGCCCCCTAATACCACTCCTCTCCTCCAGCCCATGGACCAGCAGGTCATTTCCAACTTTAAAAAACTCTACACCAAAGCAATGCTTCAAAAGTGCTTTGATGTGACCGTAGTCATGAATATGACCCTAAAAGACTTTTGGAAAGATCATTTCCATATCCTGCATTGTGTAAACCTTATAGGTAAGGCTTGGGAGGGAGTGACTACCAGGACTTTGAACTCTTCCTGGAGAAAATTGTGGGCAGACTGTGTCCAAGAAAGGGATTTTGAAGGTTTTGGGGATGAGCCTCAGAACCCTGAGCCTGAGCCTGTTGTGGAAGAAATTGTGGAACTGGGCAAGTCCATGGGGTTGGATGTTTGTACCGAGGATGTGGAACAGTTGGTGGAGGAGGACAATGAAGAGATAACCACTGAAGATCTGCAAGAGCTTCAACAGCAACAACAGACCACAGTTCAGGAAAATGGTTCAGAGGAGGAGGAGGAGGAACAGAGATGGAGGAAGGTGCCTCCTTCAAGGATTAGGGAGATCTGTGCCTAACCAAGCTGTTGCAGGCCGTGTTGGCCACATGTACAATGACAATGTGGTGTCCCATTTCAGGGATGTTTTAAAGAAATGCCAGACACAGAGCTCCCTGGACAGATTTTTTTGTGAGAGAAAGTTCCAGTGACTCTCAACCTGGTCCTAGTGGCATTAAAAGAAAAAGGCCAGTAACCCCAGAAAAGAACTTGGCACCTGCAGTGTTAATGGAAGGAGATTCCCCTTCCAAACACTAGCATACTACTCCATCCTCTCCCCTCCTCCCGTCTTCCACACATCAACAACTCTTCAATAAATGTAAGTGACATGTTATTGTACTATTATTTCTTTATTTCTCATTGTTTTGTGTGTAATTTAATGTCTATATGTTGTAAAAAAATATTTTATTTTAATACTTTTGGGTGTCTCGAACGGATTAATTTTATTTACATTATTTCTTATGGGGAAAATAGATTCAGAGTTCGTGATATTCAGTGTTCATGACGCTCTCTGGAACGGATTAATCACGAAAACCGGGGGGCTCACTATAATTGAAATGCTAGTAGTTTTCATAATTAAAGTGGTAATGATGATAACTGAAGTGCTACTAGTTTGATAGGAAGTGTTGGTAGTGGTGACAACTGCAGTGATGGTAATTGTGATAATTGAAGTGATTTTAGTGGTGACAATTAAAGTGTCGAAATACATTTTTCGTGTGTTGTTCCACAAGGTTCCTTACTAGACCACTATTGTTCCTGCTACTGGACAGTGGGACATGTGTTGTTCAAAAAGGTTCCGTACTGAACCACTATTGTTCCTGCTACTAGACAGTGGAACGTGTGTTGTTCCACAAGGTTCCTTATTGGACCACTGTTGTTCCTGCTACTAGACAGTGGGACATGTGTTATTCAAAAAGGTTCCTTACTGGACCACTGATGTTCCTGTTACTAGACAGTGGGACCTGTGTTGTTCCACAAGGTTCCATACTGAACCCCTATTGTTCCTGCTACTAGACAGTGGGACGTGTGTTTCGCAAGGTACCTTACTGGACCACTATTGTTCCTGCTACTAGACAGTGGGACATATGGTTCTCCACAAGGTTCTGTACAAAACCGCTACTGTTCCTGAGATACACACACAATATACCTGACAAAATGAAAAGAACCCTCCCTAGCCCTGTTTGTGAATTATATAAAGCTAATGAAAAAATAAATCTTGGAAAAGACAGGTAAAAAGCTTCATTTTCACCTAGACAAAGTACAAAGCTTATCATACAAGTGGGTATTGGAAATCAACTCCCAGGATGTGCAAGGTTATGGCGAGCAACACCTTA
Organism: Cherax destructor; assembly: GCA_009830355.1. Lineage (NCBI taxonomy): Eukaryota > Metazoa > Arthropoda > Malacostraca > Decapoda > Parastacidae > Cherax > Cherax destructor. Next base: position 17,765 of record WNWK01001072.1, on the reverse strand, counting down.
AGTGTTACACTGACTCAGAGCATCCCAGAAGTAAACATGGTACCGATCCAGAGGTTAACATCAGCTGAGTAGCTTTTACGATAAATGTGTGAATTTCTAACCAAAAAATTATTAGCTTAAACAAATCTCAGTAGTGAATCATTTACAACCATATATGCAACATCTATGAGGCCTGTCCAAGTACGCAGCCTCAGCATGAAACCCACGTATGTTCAAATATGTTAATAAGTTAGACCAAAGGTCGGTGAACTTTTTTTTTTGGTACAGTAATCATCATTTAGCAGGGTAGTTACGTTACTGAAAACGTCGTGTTAGATAATTAAAAGAACTTATGGGAAAAATAGGGTTACGTTCCTTGGAGTCCCCCAAAAAGCCAAACAAGATTTTTTAGACCAACAGATCTTGCAAAAATTGAAGGTGAATATGTAATTGTAGTTCATTTTCGTGATATATTACTGCTTAAGACTACAAATGCAATAGAAATAATAGTATTTCTTACCTTAAATTGTGGGTAATGATGTTTGTGGATGGTTGTGAAGAGTGGATATGGATGGTGTGGCCCTACTGGGCTGAGGTGGATGGTTGTTGATTGTCGCAGAAGTGGATGGTAGAGGTTCTGGTACTAAAGTCAATGGTTTTATTGAAGTGTGCATAAATGCTGTAATAGATCTCTGGGCCCTTTTACCCTGCAGTACATTATACAGCTGACGGTAAGACATCATCAGCTGGTCTAGACCCAGTTTCAAAGCACTACTTCTAGATTTGTTATTGTATAATTATACTATTACTATCAATAAATAATATCTCTATTATCATATTTATTCCAGGATAATATTAGGTATTCTCCATGGGGAAGTGGAACAGAATTCTTCCTCCGTAAGCCATGCGTGTCGTAAGAGGCGACTAAAATGCCAGGAGCATGGGGCTAGTAACCCCTTCTCCTTAATATATTACAGTACTAAATGTAAAAGGAGAAACTTTCGTTTTTCCTTCTGGGCCACCCTGCCTCGGTGGGAAACGGCAGACGTGTTGAAAGAAAGAAGAAGAATATTAGGTATAACACAAATAATGTAGAAGCATGATAAAGATGCATAAATGAATAAAAACTGACATATAGGTATTGAAGGGTGGGCGGGGATGAGAGCGAGAAGTGGAGCAGAGTCTCAGTTGCTCATGGACCATCATGGCGTGAGGATATGTTAGCTCACAGCACTATAAAGTATTGTAAAATAATACTATTACTATCAATAAAGGTTATCTACCTATCATATTTATTCCAGAATAATATTAGGTATAACATAAATATCATAGAAGCATGATAAAGATGCACAAATTAATAAAAACTGATATAATATACATAGAGTATTGAATGGCAGGCGGTGCTATGAGGGAGACAGGCTAGCAGTCTGTCTCAGCTCAGTTACTCACGGACCACCATGGCGTGTGGAGGTGTGAGCTCACCGCACTAAAATATTGTATAATAATACTTATTATTACTATCAATAAGTTATCTACCTATCATATTTATTCCAGAATAATATTAGGTATAACATAAATAACGTAGCAGCATGATAAAGACATCCAAATTAATAAAAATATGACATAAGAGATAACGAAGGTTGGAGCGTCAGCCCGTAAACAAAGCCATTGTTTATGGGCAAGTGACCATCACCTCACACACCAGCCAGGGTACTTCCCCAAACAAACCAGCCAGGGTACTTCCCCACACACCAGCCAGGGTACTTCCCACACACCAGCCAGGGTACTTCCCCACACACCAGCCAGGGTACTTCCTTACACACCAGCCAGGGTACTTCCCCACACACACGATTTGATTTGAGTGGGACTTGCGCATGAGTGAATAGAATTATCGAAGCTTATTGCTTGGGGAGCATTGAAAATTTGATTGGGCAAATATTCTGTTAGTGGGATGGTTTGTGAAGGAACTGCGGGCTCAATTTTTTTTTACCCTCCCACGAACCTGTAATATCATTTTTACGTCGTGTTAGATAATAATGTGCCGAAATTCTTCAATCATGCAATACCCATAACGTGCAACATAATCTCGTGCTAAATTACGATCTACTGTATTACCCCAAAACAAATTTGTATAAAGCGAAATTCCCCATTAGACTCGAAAGTCCACAGAATCCAGAAAGCACAAGAAGCATTCAAATTCAAAATAGTTTACTGTATCCATTTGTATGGAGAATACAGTCATATAAGCTGAAAAGTGTATGTATTATACATAATACAGCAACTTTAAAATTATAAGACAAAATTAACAAAAAAAAAAAAAAAAAAAAAAAAAAATTGTGCAATTTGTGCTTATAGAGCCTTTATTGCCCCGGAGATTTTCACTTTTACCCCATTTGAGATAATTTATCCCGGTACCCCGACCTCTTAACAGAAAGTGCAGCAAGATTTATTCCACAATAAAGGAAAATGAACTACAAGGGGCCCTCGGTTATCGACCGTAATCCGTTCCAGAAGCTCAGCCTAACACCAAATTGGCTGATAACCGAAATAATATTTCCCATAAGAATTAATGTAAATATAATTAATCCGTTCCAGATAAAAATATTCACAATTTTTTTTTTTTTAACAATTAAATCAGTATTACTACATACCTTTATTGAAGACTAATGCTGGCTTCTGGAAGATAGGGAAGAGGAAAGAGGGAGGAGTTATTGTTTGGAAGGGGAATTTGCCTCCATAAGGACTTCAGGTAGCAAAGCCCTCTCTGGGGTTACTTCCCTTCTTTGTCTTTTTATGCCACTAGGACCAGCTTCATAGTCACTCCACAAACTATACTCCCTGTATGCCTGCTACACTCCCTGCCTTCCTGCTACACTCCCTGCATGCCTGCTACACTCCCTGCATGCCTGCTACACTCCCTCTATGCCTGCTACACTCCCTCCATGCCTGCTACACTCCCTGCATGCCTGCTACACTCCTTGCCTCTATGCCTGCCTGCCTTGAATTCTATCATGTTTCTCACTTTCTTTACCAAAGGAACTTTACTAAGAACTTTCTTTGGAGCCATGGTTACTTATTTTGCAGTTGCACTGAAAAACCCACCAAAAACAATGGAAAACAACCAAAATGTTTGGATGAATGAGCAGAAGGTTCCTCACACACCAGAGACACAGCCAGACTGATGCACAAGCAGCCCCAGCCAGAGGACGGACGCATCCCATATGGCTGGTCACCGAAATAAAGGCTGATAACCGGAAGCCGAAAAACCGCCTATAACCGAATAGGCTGATAACAGGAACGGCCTATAACCGGGGGTCCACTGTATACCAAGAGTATACCTAGAGTATACCAAAAGTAAACCTGGAGTATATCTAGAGTATACCTGGAGAATACCTAGAGTAAATCTGGAGTATATCTGAAGTATACCTACAGAATACCTAGAAAATATCTGAAGTATACCTGATGTATACTTGGAGTATACCTGAAGGGTGTTCCAGGGGTCAACACCCCCACCCACAAGGACTGGTCAGTGACCAGGATTGGTGGTGATGGTGGATCAGGACCATATCAACCAGGCTGTTATTGCCAGCCACACCTAAACCAACATACAAACCACAACCCACTTTTTAATAAAATAAAACAAATTATATAAAAGTGAATAAAAAATAAAGAAAAATAAGATTAAACAATGAAAAAGAAATAAAAAAAATAAAAAAACATGAACTTTAAAAAAAAATTATAATTATCCAAAAGAAGCCTAAAATGAAAAAAAACAGCAAAAAAAATAAATAAAAAAAAAACCTGCGAATAAAGACTAAAATAAAATATAGTTGTTAAGAAATTAGGTTTTTCCATTATCACCACAATTGACATTAATATAATTATCACCACTACTGATACTATTATAATTATCACCACTATTGACACTATTATAATTATCACCACTACTGACACAATCATAATCATCACCACTACCAATACTACAGTTATCACCACTATTCGTACTACAGTTATCACCACTACTAGTACTACAGTTATCACCACTACCAGGACATCAGTTATCACCTATTACAATATTACAATATTAGTTACGAGAGCTATGGCAAATCCGATTACTCGGCCTGTTATTCTAAGGGAATCTGCTCTCATAACCAATAATGCAATACCGTAATAAAATAATAAAGGGTTTTTGTCAGGGGTATAATAATAAATAGACACATTATCTTATAAATATATATATATTTCTTTTTACTCGTAAAATATTATATAAAGAATAGTACTCTCTGTACATATAAAATATAAAAAGCATGATCTTTGTACATAAGCATAATATTTGTACTATGGTAACAATGTCACATTGTTAATTAAACGACTAGGCTGTCGTAAGTGTCACACGACACCACAAACTCAGAGACACTAAACATATCACAAACAGTGACACTAAACATATCACAAACAGTGACACTAAACATATCACAAACAGTGACACTAAACATATCACAAACAGTGACACTAAACATATCACAAACAGTGACACTAAACATATCACAAACAGTGACACTAAACATATCACAAACAGTGACACTAAACATATCACAAACAGTGACACTAAACATATCACAAACAGTGACACTAAACATATCACAAACAGTGACACTAAACATATCACAAACAGTGACACTAAACATATCACAAACAGTGACACTAAACATATCACAAACAGTGACACTAAACATATCACAAACAGTGACACTAAACATATCACAAACAGTGACACTAAACATATCACAAACAGTGACACTAAACATATCACAAACAGTGACACTAAACATATCACAAACAGTGACACTAAACATATCACAAACAGTGACACTAAACATATCACAAACAGGGACACTAAACATATCACAAACTCAGTGTCACCTCGATTTCACAAGACATTACCATACTCGGTGTCTGTCACATGATAACAACTACCCAATGTCTCACACTTTATGTAACCCTGTGTCAAGGACACCCTTCTGCTGTAACACACAATCACTTCTGTGTCAACGACACCCTTGTCTGTGTCCTACGACACTCACTCGCTACTGTGTCATCACAGACACCCTGTTCTCTGTGTTCTCATAACACTCAATCGCTTCTGTGTCATCACCGACACCCTTGTCTATGGTCCACGACACGCCCTCGCAACTGTGTCATCACCGACACCCTTGTCTCCATGTTACAGCGTCCGTCGTGCACCTTTCCGCTGGTTCACACTCCATGCCAGACAAGCGGCATGTCTCACGTGACATGTCACACAAGCCATAGTCACTGCATGGGTCTTCGTGCGGCCACCAAAGCCAGCAAGCTGAGTTCAGTATGGCAGCTGGGGTACAGCAAGGCAATCTCCACAGCTCAGTGACGTAAACCATACTGCAGGAAACTGAGTAGTAAAGCAGACTGGGATACCAGTCACTACTCAGTGAAGATGTTACTCAGTGCAGTCGTGGATCATACTACCTTTATGCCAGGTTCCACCCCCTGACATAAACTATGGTGACATCACACCGGGCGCTGCAGCCGTGCAGTACCCAAATGGTCCGTCAACCAAATCTCAGTAGTGAATCATTTATGACCATATATGCAACATCTATGAGGCCTGTCTGAGTACGCAGCCTCAGCATGAAATCCATGTATGTTCAAATATGTTAATAATTTAGACCAAAGGTCGGTGAACTTTTTTTTGGGGTATTACCCCAAAAACAAATTTGTATAAAGCGAAATTCCCCATTAGACTCGAAAGTCCACAGAATCCAGAAAGCACAAGAAGCATTCAAATTCAAAATAGTTTACTGTATACATTTGTATGGAGAATACAGTCATAAAAGCTGAAAATTGTATTATACAGTGGACCCCTGGAGTTCGTTAACGTCATAGTTTGTGAAAATCTGAGTTTGTGATATTTTTTTGCAAAAATATTGGTTCGGTGTTTGTGGACTCGCTCGGAGTTCGTAATTCATCCCAAACGCATATGCGTGGCCCGAGCGGGCCTGACACTCCATTGAGAGTCAGTGTGCCATTGTTTACCAGCGAGTGACCGCCACCCACGCATTCATACCATACATTTTGTCATTATTCCAGTGTATTTAGTGCTTGCAACTGCTAAATAAGCCACCATGGGCCCAAGAAAGCTCTTAGTGCCAGGCCTGTGGTAAAGAATGTCAGAAATACTGTAGAACCAAAAAAAGAGATAATAGCAAAATATGAAAGTGGAGTTCGTGTCGCTGAGCTGGCCAGGCAGAATGGCAAAGCCTATTCAACCATAGCTTCCAATGTGGCCAAGGGAAAGGAAATCAAGGAGGCTGTTGTTGCGAAAGGTGCAAGTATAATAATAATAATAATAATAATAATAATATCTTTATTTACTACAAGTACATGTACAAGGTATACAGGCCTAGCTGACATCAATGACATACTACTATATAGAAAGTCCCTTGTTATGCAGAGCATTTCGGACAAATTAGGTCCTTGTCCCAGGATGCGACCCACACCAGTCGCTAACTCCTACCCATTTTACTGATGGGTGAACATAGACAACCGGTGTAAAGAAACACGCCCAATGTTTCTACCCGAGCTGGGAATCGAACGCAGACCCTCGCCGTGTGAAGCAAGAGCTTTAGCGATCAGGCCACGGGGCATCGATCAGGCCACGGGGCATCGTATGGTCACAAAACAGATATCGCAAGTACTGGAAGATGTTGAGACTTTGTTGTTGGTGTGGATCAACAAGAAACAATTAGCAGGAGATAGTGTTACGCAGGCAATAATATCTGAAAAAGCAAGGCAGTTGCATGATGATCTCGTCAAGAAAATGCCTGCAACGAGTGCTGAAGTGAACGAATTTAAAGCCAGCAAAGGCTGATTTGACAGATTTAACCCTTTCGGGGTCGGTGCCATACTAGTACGTTTTACGAGCAGGGGTTGGTGCCGTACTAGTACGCTTAAATTCTAGCGGCCTCAAATTAAGTGGGAAACGGCTGGTAGCCCTACATATGAAAGAATGGGTCTATGTGGTCAGTGTGCGCAGTATAAAAAAAATCCTGCACCACACACTGCATGAGAGAGAAAAAACTCTGACCGTTTTTTTCGATTAAAACAGAGACTTTGCAGTCTATTTTCCTATGGTATTTATTGATGTATTCTCGTTTTCTTGGTCTCATTTGATAGAATGGAAGATATATTACAGAAATAGAGATGATTTTGATTGGTTTGACAATGATAAGTAGTACCTTGAAATTGAGCTCAAAGTAGCGAAAATGTTCGATTTTTGACCATGTTCAAGAGTAAACAAATCACACAATGCGTCCAATACACATCAACTTGCGAGTCTAATATTCATGCACAAGTGCTCTGATATTATTTATACCATTTTTACAATGATGCAGTTGTATACATAACAGTAAATCTTCTATTTTTTGTGAGAATAAAAATTCAAAATGAAAAGCAAAAGTAATGTAAGAGTGGCCTGGAGACGTGACTAATGAACAGAGAATTTGTTATTTTAGTGCCAGTAATGTCTGCCTTGTTTATTCTGGACCCTGTGAAATTGGCCAAATTGCCATTTTCTGACCACTATTTTGGGTAGTGGAAATTGATAAATGGGCGGTTTCTTGTACTCAATCGATAGACGAAATGGAGTTCTAGAAAAATAGCTATAATTTTAGTAGACTGAAACATTGGAATTTGCCGAAAATGGGGATCAAAGTGGGCAAAATCGCCGATGCGCGAAAGCATAATTCCGTTAGTTTTCGATCAAATTTCATAATTTTGGTGGTGTTATGATCGGAAGGAGATTCTCTATCATTTCATAAGAAAAAATTATTATTTGTTTCCCAAAAAATTAGTATTTTTCCCAAAATTTTTCGATCCCAGGAACAGGTTTCCGAGAAGGCCTGTCGACCCCCAAAGGGTTAAGAAGCATAGTGGCATACATAATGTGATGAGGCATGGTGAGGCAGCCAGTTGTGACAAAAGTGTGGCTGAAAAATATGTGCAGGAATTCAAGGGGTACATAGAGGCTGAACAATTCAAACCCCAACAAGTGTTTAATTGTGACGAAACAGGCCTGCTTTGGAAGAAAATGCAAAACAGGACCTTCATTACACAGGAGGAAAAGGCACTGCCAGGACAAAAGCCTATGAAAGACAGGCTAACTCTTATGTTGTGTAGTAATGCTAACGGGGATTTTAAAGTGAAGCCTTTTACTGGTGTATCACTCTGAAAATCCCTGAGCGTTTAAGAGATGCAGTGTCGAAATGGCTAATTTGTGTGTGATGTGGAAAGTCTAACAATAAGGCATGGGTCACTAGGGAAATTTTCCTTGATTGGTTCCATAAATTGTTTGGCCCCAGTGTGAAGAAATTTCTCGAGGAAAATAATTTGGGCCTCAAGTGCCTCTTGATAATGGACAATGCTCCTTGTCATCCTCGAGACTTGGAAGAGCAAATTGTGGAGGACTTTAAGTTCATCAAAATGAAGTTCTTGCCCCCTAATACCACTCCTCTCCTCCAGCCCATGGACCAGCAGGTCATTTCAAACTTTAAAAAACTACACCAAAACAATGTTTCAAAAGTGCTTTGAAGTGACCACAGACATTAATATGACCCTAAAATACTTTTGAAAAGATCATTTCAATATCCTGCATTGTGTAAACTTTATAGGTAAGGCTTGAGAGGGAGTGACTACCAGGACTTTGAACTCTGCCTGGACAAAATTGTGGACAGACTGTGTCCCAGAGAGGAATTTTGAAGGTTTAGGGGATGAGCCTCAGAACCCTGAGCCTGAGCCTGTTGTGGAAGAAATTGTGGCACTGGGCAAGTCCATGGGGTTGGATATTAGTACTGCGGATGTGGAAGAGTTGGTGGAGGAGGACAATGAAGAGATAACCATTGAAGATCTGCAAGAGCTTCAACAGCAACAGTAACAACAGACCACAGTTCAGGAAAATGGTTCAGAGGAGGAGGAGGAGGAGGAGGAGGAAGAGAGATGAAAGAAGTTGCCTTCTTCAAAAATTAAGGAGATTTGTGCCCAATGGACTAATGTGCAAAGATTTATGGATGAATATCACTCTAACAAAGCTGTTGCAGGCCGTGCTGGCAACATGTACAATGACAATGTGGTGTCCCATTTCAGGGATGTTTTAACCCTTAAATTGTCCACACATAGATATATGTTCACCTGTGTACTGCACCGAATATTTTGAAAAAAAAAAAAAATCATTTTTTTTTAAATGAAGAGTGCATTTTTATAAACAGGATAGGCTAAAAAAAAAAGTTTAGGGCCAGTACTTACCAAGATATAAGCCCGCCAATTTGGTGCTGGATTCTCACCTGAAGGCAACATCAAGTTCTGCTTCTTGCAGAATTATTGCCATATACTTTTTTTTCTAGTTTTCATTTTAATTTATATAATTTTTATGTTCTGATAATTACAATTTACAATACCAGTTCCTGTGATTTCATAGCCAATCTTTGTTCTAACACTAATATTATGTACTGAAATAGTACTCAAATAGTCACAATCACACCAACAGGTGAACATTTTCGCCTACCTTGGTCATTTACTATTGTCTATAAATATATAAAAAGTATTTATAGGTCCCAGCAATGTTTTAGACATCCAGGAAACTCCTTGAAGAATAGTGTTATGACAATTGCCAGATAACTACTGATAAGGCAGTGACATTGATGAATGAATGTGTGCAGGGAACCCTAGCTCTTTCACTCTGTATCTATCTATCTGTCTATCTATCTGTGTCTGTCTGTCTATCTATCCATCTATCTGTCTGTCTATCTGTCTGTCTGAATCTGTTTGTCTGTATCTGTCTGTATCTCTGTGTCTGTCTAGCTCTGCTTATCTGTCTTTCTGTCTGCCTGTGTGCCTGGAGTATATGAAACTCCTTGAAGAATGGTGTGGAAAATATTGGTATTTTCCGAAAGTTGTAATTGATAAACTTTCCAATATGAACAGATATCCTTAGTGTACCGCTGGTACATGGGGGTATGTAATAGAGAACCATCATACCAGCGGGGAGGAAGCGGGAAGAGGCTGGGCAGGGAGGAGGTAGAGGGAAATGGGCAGAGAGTGAACAGCGAGCCTAGCGACCCGAGATCAGGTGGTGAAATGGCCTGTCGAATTTGGAGACTCCGCCCACCAAATCGGATTTAATTACCTCCTTTCGTAATGTGGAGGAATATCCAGTGACGCGGGGAATATCAAGTGGGACAATCGGTCCAGGAGGTCCAGTAATCGGACAATAATTGTGAAATAAGGTGCCGCCGGCGAGTGACGCGGCCATAGGCCTATTTGAACTGAGTGAAATGACCATACGGCAGGATAAAGTCGTAACCCTGATGCTGGGGAGTTCATCTTAGAAGAGACTGAAATATATTCGATGAACTTTGGGAAATGGTGAATATAGTGAAACCGAGTTGTAAATAATCAGGGGTTGATTGTACCGGGCGAGGCTAGCTTGGGTACGCCATACCCGACCGCCATATTGGACGCGGTTGAAATGAACTAACATATCGAAGTTATCTACTCGAAATTCAAGTATCGAGACTGTGAATGTGTATAAACTAGTGGGGCATTAAGCCGGGATATACGTAATATGTAAAGTTATACGTATAAACAGTACAAAAGGTCGGATTAGTGAGAGGATCTGATTCGCTACCCCGACCAACCACATGTTAACTAACGCTCGGTCTCGTGGGCGTATAAGAGTGCACGGAAATTAACCTTCCTTGACTCAACGAGACAGCTAATACCATCGCGATCGAATCAGATCGCAGGAGGCGTCAACAACGGAACGACTCCCTCATCTAAAGCTAAGTACTCTGCTTGCGAATTTGTTATTGGCCAATGATATTGTTACGCACAGTAGATGTACTTTAGCTAGGTCAACGATCTACGATACACCGCTATGATGCTGTTAATTAGGTGAGTGTTGGTCATGTTAATTTAACTGTGTGTTCTCTACCTCTTCTCCTGATTGATCAGTTGTTTAATAACCAATACAGTCCACTTAAATTTAATATAACATAATTATAATAAATGATCTTCTCAGATTTATTTATACTGGTCCAGAGTGCAGTGGGCTAACTAGAATATTGAAGGTACCCCTTGGGTGCGGCCAGGAGCGGGTAAAGTTCTCACATACCTTAAAGGGAATGACTGTGGTAAAATTATACGAGTCTGTCATCTCCCTGGGAGTTTGTTTATTGCTAGTGGCGGTGTCCCAGATAGACTTATCTCTCACAATTCCCCACAAATGGTGTGTTGACAAGTGTCAGATAACTCTTGACAGCCCAGTGATATTTGATAAATGTCAGCAGTGCTGGAGGGAACCCTCCCTTTTTCAATGTCTATCTGTCTGTCTGTCTGCCTGTATCTGTCTGTCTGTTTGTCAAGCTCTGCTTATTTCTGTCTAACTCTACTTATCTGTCTTTCTGTCTGCCTGTGTGTGTGTGTCTTTCCGTCTGCTTGTCTCAGTCTCAGAGTGCGGCTCATAAGCCAACAGGTGTTATACATGATGCAGAAGTGACTATGCATATTACTTGCCAGTCATGCTTATTATGCCTTATATCTACAAGCATTGTATAGCACTCTGCCTGGAATTTTTGGGTTATCCTAGGTAATTTACACTATGTATAATAACTGTACTTATGTGTACATGTGTGTGTGTGTGTGTGTGTGTGTGTGGGAGAGAGAGAGAGAGAGAGAGGAGAGAGAGAGAGAGAGAGAGAGGAGGGGGGAGAAGAGAGAGAGAGAGAGAGAGGAGATATAAGAGAGAATAGAGAGAGAATAGAGAGAGATATAGAGAGAGTATAGAGAGTATAGATATATAGAGAGAGATATAGAGAGAGATATAGAGAGAGATATATATAGAGAGAGAGATATAGAGAGAGAGAGAGATAGAGAGAGAGATATATATATATAGAGATATATATATATATATAGAGAGAGATATATATAGAGAGAGAGATATAGAGAGAGAGATATATAGAGAGAGAGAGATATATAGAGAGAGATATATAGAGAGAGATATAGAGAGAGAGATATATATAGAGAGAGATATATAGAGAGAGAGATATATATAGAGAGATATAGAGAGAGAGAGATATAGAGAGAGATATAGAGAGATATATATAGAGAGAGATATATAGAGAGAGAGATATATAGAGAGAGATATATAGAGAGAGAGATATAGAGAGAGATATAGAGAGAGAGATATAGAGAGAAATATATATATATAGAGATATATATATATATATATATAGAGAGATATATATATAGAGAGAGAGATATATATAGAGAGAATATATATATATATATATATATATATATATATATATATATATATAGAGAGAGAGAGAGAGAGATATATATATATATAGAGAGAGATATATATATATATATAGAGAGAGAGATATATAGAGAGAGAGATATATATATAGAGATATATATATAGAGAGATATATATATATATATATATAGAGAGAGAGATATATATAGAGAGAGATATATATATATATATATATATAGAGAGAGATATATATATATATATATATATAGAGAGATATATAGAGAGATATATAGAGAGAGATATATAGAGAGAGATATGAGAGATATAGAGAGAGAGAGATATAGAGAGAGAGATAGAGAGAGAGATATAGAGAGAGAGAGATATAGAGAGAGAGATATAGAGAGAGAGATATAGAGAGAGATATATAGAGATATATATAGAGAGAGATATAGAGAGAGAGATATATAGAGAGAGAGATATAGAGAGAGAGAGATATAGAGAGAGAGAGATATAGAGAGAGAGAGATATAGAGAGAGATATATATAGAGAGAGAGAGATATAGAGAGAGAGAGATATAGAGAGAGAGAGATATAGAGAGAGATATAGAGAGAGATATAGAGAGAGAGATATATAGACAGACAGAGATATAGAAAGACAGAGATATAGAAAGACAGAGATATAGAAAGACAGAGATATAGAAAGACAGAGATATAGAAAGACAGAGATATAGAAAGACAAAGATATAGAAAGACAAAGATATAGAAAGACAAAGATATAGAAAGACAAAGATATAGAAAGACAAAGATATAGAAAGACAAAGATATAGAAAGACAAAGATATAGAAAGACAAAGATATAGAAAGACAAAGATATAGAAAGACAAAGATATAGAAAGACAAAGATATAGACAGAGTTATAGACAGATAGAGAGATAGCTAGAGACAGCCAAAGCCAGCCAGCCTGCCGAATACATAAGAACATAAGAAAGAAGGAACACTGCGGCAGGCCTACTGGCCCATGCAAGGCAGGTCCATGTCACCCCCCAGCTTAGACCAATGACCCACCTATTCAGGTCACATCCTCTGAAGGAAGGAGCATGGCATCAGACCTAGTAGCACAAGCTAGTCAGGTCCAACTCACACCCACCCACAGCCACTCATGTATTTATCTAACCTATTTTTACTTTCCTCTTATAAGGGGAGTGTTAATGGGACATGACATCAGTGAATCCCTGGTGTTTGCCACAATATTTGCTCTAGCTGGCACTCAATTGAACTGGTGCTCCCACAAGGTACTAAGTGGTCCCAGATTTTTCTAATACTGCACACACTGAGGGCGCAGATCCATTCTCTCATGTCTAGGCGACTCAGGCCTATCGCACTAAATTTGAAGGAATGAAAAATAAAACGTAGAACTATGTTCGAGGCAGTACGCACGTGAACGTATATCTACGTGTGGACAGTTTAAGGGTTAAAGAAACGCCAGACACAGAGCTCCCCGGACAGATTTTTTGTTAGAGAGGGGTCCAGTGACTCTCAACCTGGTCCTAGTAGCATTAAAAGAAAAAGGCCAGTAAACCCAGAAAAGAACTTGGTACCTGCAGTGTTAATGGAAGGGGATTCCCCTTCCAAACACTAGCATACTACTCCTTCCTCCCCCCTCCCATCTTCCACACATCAACAACTCTTCAATAAAGGTAAGTGACATGTTATTATACTTATATTCTTCATGTCTCATTGTTTTCTGTGTAATTTAATGTATGTTGTACAAAAAGAATTTATTTTAATACTTTTGGGTGTCTGGAACGGATTAATTTTATTTCCATTATTTCTTATAGGGAAAATAGATTCGGTGTTCGCAGCGCACTCTGGAACGGATTAATCACGAACTCCGGGGGTCCACTGTACATAATACAGTAAAACATCATTTAGCACGAGATTATGTTGCACGTTACCGGTATTGCACGATTTAAGATTTGCGACACATTATCATCTTACACGACATAAAGATGATATTACACGGTTCGGCAGGAGGGGGAAAATTTTGAGCGCATGGTTATTTACTGCCTAAGAATCCTCATGCTTTGAGGAAAAGGGAATTTGTTTTTCCTTCCTGCAAACTAAGTTTATTCAGATACACGGGGCCAGGAGCTGAGTCTCGACCCCTGCAACCACAATTAGGTGAGTACAGTTACATACATTATCATACATAGCAGCATATGTGTAGAGAACCTAGGATAACCCAAGTCAGTCAATGGAAATACTGTCACTCTGACTTTTTTGGGTTATCCTAGGTTCTCTACACATATGCTGCTATGTATGATAATCTTCGTAACTGTATCTGTGTATACCTGAATAAACTTACTTACAGTTTGTGGGAAGGAAGAACAAATAACCATTCTCACAAGCAGTCTTGTTACTACTACTGTTGTGGTTCAGCAGACACCACCCGCCTTACCCAGCCACCACGGACCCCACCATCCCAGCATTCGTACGTATTTCATACGCATCAAGAAGTCCTAGCTACAAGCCAGCTGTGTTTGTGAAGAATAAAATAAGAGTGAATTGTGTTTTGATCTTGAAATAACGAAGAAAACAAAGATATTAGACAAGACATAACCCGTGGCCGTAATGAAGTGTTACTTTGTACACATAAAAAGATGTAAACATAAGTTTGTGTGACTGACTAACTTGACTGACTGACTGAATGACTGACTAACTGAATGACTTGACTGACTTACTGAATGACTTGACTGACTTACTGAATGACTTGACTGACTTACTGAATGACTTGACTGACTTACTGAATGACTTGACTGACTTACTGAGTGACTTGACTGACTTACTGAATGACTTGACTGACTTACTGAATGACTTGACTGACTTACTGAATGACTTGACTGACTTACTGAATGACTTGACTGACTTACTGAATGACTTGACTGACTTACTGAATGACTTGACTGACTTACTGAATGACTTGACTGACTTACTGAATGACTTGACTGACTTACTGAATGACTTGACTGACTTACTGAATGACTTGACTGACTTACTGAATGACTTGACTGACTTACTGAATGACTTGACTGACTTACTGAATGGCTTGACTGACTTACTGAATGGCTTGACTGACTTACTGAATGGCTTGACTGACTTAATGACTGACTGACTGACTGACTTACTGACTGACTTGACTGACTTAAAGTTAGACACTCAGTTCAACCATCGACTTCAGTTCAAGAACTTCTACTATCCACCTCAGCCCAGTAGGGCCACAGCATAACTCTCCACTCTCTTCACAATCATCCACAAACACCAGCACTTACAATTTAAGGTAAATACTATTATTTCTATTACATTTGTAGTCTTAAGCAGTAAAAACAACATAATACATCACGATAATGAACTACAATTACATATTCACTTTTATTTTTGTAAGATCTGTTGGTCTAAAAAAAACTTGTTTGGCTTTTTTGGGACTCCCAGGAACGTAACCCTATTTTTCCCATTAGTTCTTTTAATTATTTAACACGAAATTATCTAACACGACTTTTTCAGGAACGTAACTATCCTGCTAAATGACATTCTACTGTACAACAACTTTAAAATTATAAGACAAAATTAACAAAATATTAAAAATAAAAATAAATATTTTTTGTGCAATTTGTGCTTATAGAGCCTTTATTACCCTGGAGATTTTCACTTTTACCCCATTTGGGGTAATTTGCCCCGGTTCCCTGACATCTTAACAGAAAGTGCAGCAAGATTTATTCCACAATAAAGGAAAATGAACTACAGTGGACCCTTGGTTTACATACTGCTCCAAACTCAAACAATTATGTAAGTGTATTTATGTAAGTGCTTTTGTAAGTGTATTTTTGGGGGTCTAAAAGGACTAATCTCATTTACATTATTCCTTATGGGAACAAATTCGTTTGGTAACGGCACTTGAACAGCATTCTGGAACGAATTAATTACGTAAACCGGGGTACCACTGTATATGGATATACAGTGGACCCCCGGTTTACGTTAGTCTCCAAACTCGCCCTTTTATGTAAGTTTATTTTTGTAAGTGCTTTTGTAAGTGTATTTTTGGAGTCTAAAAGGACTAATCTAATTTACATTATTCCTTATGGGAACAAATTCGTTCGGTAACGGCACTTCCGTTCCTGAAATTCGCGCTCTTCAAAGTTTTTCAGGAACTTGGCAACTTCTGCTCTTTTATTCTTCTCGTAGGCCCAAGCTTTCTTCTCCTGATTCTTGCGTTGAGAGTCAGTCTTACGAAGAGCAAAATTCACCAATAAGCACTGAGCATCGAAGTCATCAAAAATCTCTTCATATTCTGCCATCTTTCGTTCTTGCTTCTCTTTCTCAGCTTTACGCTGAGACCAAGCACGAGCCTTTTCCCGGGAGCGGTTGGCTGCCAAGTTTCGAGCCTCAGCCACCATCAGAGCGCTAGGTTTCACAACACCTCGAGAATACATTCTGCAAGTGTTTGTCTTGAGAGTTATACTACTGAAGGTTTGTAAGCAGTAGAGAAAGTTTTTCAGGATCACTGAGGTCTTCCAAAATGTGGATAGATTTACTTAGATTTAGTTAAGTTATTAAATATAGTTAGGTTATAAAAGTGGAGCCTAACTATATTTTATAACTTAACTAAATCTTAGTAAATCTATCCACATTTTGGAAGACCTCAGTGATCCTGAAAACTTGCCTACGCTTACAAACCTTCAGTAGTAAGTCTCAAGACAAACACTTGCAGAATGTTCTCGAGGTGTAACCTAGCGCTCTGATGGTGGCTGAGGCTCGAACTGGCAGCCAACGCTCCGGGAAAAGGCTCGTGCTTGGGCTCAGCTGAGAGAAGAAGCAAGAACGAAAGATGGCAGAATATGAAGAGATTTTGATGCCTTCGATGCTCAGTGCTTATTGGTGAATTTGCTCTTTGTAAGACTGACTCTCAACGCAAGAATCAGGGGAAGCTTGGGCCTACGAAGAATAAAGAGCAGAAGTGCGGTTCCTGAAAAATTTGAAGAGGGGAATTTCAGGAACGGAAGAAAGAAAATGATAAGGCCTTGTTTCAGCTTGAGGAAGAAGCTAAGGCTTTCCTTCAAGCTTACAGATGTTGAGAAGGTAAGCATGAGCTGACAGGAGAAGAGTGGACTAGGCCTACTGGGGACACCACTATAAAAAAAACGAGCCTCGATATCTACCTCTAGGGTGGCTTGAAAAAGACATTATCAATGCTGATTACATACAAGAGGAGATAACTAAAGCACTAGTAGTGATGATAAATGATGTGGATGTAGTGGTGATAAATGATGTGCTGGTAGTGATGATAAATGATGTGCTGGTAGTTGTGATAAATTATGTGCTGGAAGTGTGATAAATGAAATACTAGTAGTGGTGATAAATGTTCTGGTAGGGGTTATTTATGTT
>WNWK01001071.1:287500-330833 GCA_009830355.1 Cherax destructor | reverse complement strand
TGGTACTGGGAGGATTGTCATAGCTAGATGTAACAGCCCAAGCACTGACTAACTCATTCGCCCTATGTAAGGGATGAGGGTGCGCGATCTGACCAGTTTTGTTACCCTTATTTCTGTTTACGTCCCTCCATGCCCGGCTAAGTGGGGTGTGAGCATTGAGACCATTGACAAATTGTTCCCAGTCTGTTTGCCGCAGCTCTGTCATACGCTCTCTGGCAGCAGCAAGGGCAGTTTAGAAAAGCCTCAGCATTTCAGGGGTACGATGGCTTCCATAGGCTAGGCCTAGTCTACGAGCAGTACGTTTCAATGTTCGAAGTTTAGGATCATTGTAATAGGTATGGTTTTTATAGGAGTTATAATTATTATGGAAGTTAGTTGGTTTTAGAGTACCAGGAGGTTTCAGTGGCGGCTGTAAGTAGTTCTGAATACTGCTCACAAAGTCATTGTTAAAGGTCTCAACAGAGGAACACTCATAGGAATTATACCAGTCAGTCACATGTGCAACAAAGTCCTCATGTTGATCAGGGGGAACATTAAAACGTTTCTGTTTGAATATTCCACCAGGAAGGATAGTATTACCAATATTTAGTGAGGTTAGCCTTGGGAAATGGTCTGATGATATATCTGATACAATGGAAGACTCACAGCTGGCAAAAGTAATGTTGAAGCCAAGACACAGATCAAGGACGCCTCCATAGTTGCCCCAACAGTTAAAAGAAATGACGTTTTATAATGTTTTCATTACTTTTCCTTTTCCTGTGTCGAAACAGGAAGTAGCAGTGTCACAACTACTCAATGTACGTGCACTTGAAAAATCTGTTATGATTTTGCTATTCTTTGTAGCAGATGCACCAATATCAAAGGTCTATTTTGAACAGGTAATTCTATGAACATTTACACTGAAATGTTTACTTGTAGTGATGCTACGGCAGGAAGATATGAGCGTCATATCACACTGTATTTACACTTGGACATCCATTTGAACCCACTTTGATAGCTGTCGGGTGAGTATAACATCTGCTTCCTCATGCTTGGATGTCAAGTCGTGCCTTTTAATATCAGCTGTTTCATCCTGTCGTGTTACAACAAGCTTGTGTTGCTGTATTTATGCACTGAGCTTATCGATGTCATGCAGAATGTCAGCGCTATCAGTTGTATGTGACCAATTTTGCCTTGTAACATTAATTGGGCAACATGTATCGGTCAGAGATCTAGTAAACATCTCCAGCTTCCAACTTCTGAATTATTGCAGCTTTGAAACGGTACGGACTGTCAGTCACAGTGCCATAATCTGGCCAAGGAATGACCTGCATTAAAGCTGGTAAATCAGTCACTGAGGATGCAGGGTCTGTTGTCATACTTCGAGGGGGAACATCTCTCTGTAACAGTGTATTCATTGTTGACTTTGATATGCACATTGTCATCTCCTCGAAATCAGTATACATAGAGGTAGGGACTGCCGCTAATTCATGAGTTAAGACCTCATTTACATCAATTTTAGGCTAGCTTCCTTGTAGTTCAGTCAGGTGATGAGAACAGTAATGTTTATTTAGAGTGATCTTCGTATTAACTTTTTAGGGAATTTTGTTATGAAGTCCTATTAGCTACCTTCCAAATCTTCCATTTGTCTGGAACCAATGAAAAGAGCAGCATGAACTTCAATTTGATATTCTGAGGGCACAACTTGCCTCTAACAGTGTTACCAACGATTTCTCTACGAGATTATGGGTTCAATGGATCGTTATGGAGTTAAAGTTTGTGGCGAAGTCTTTCTCTGTCTTTGGAATCTTCTGTTATTCTATTTTTCACTTCTTCATCTTCATCTGTTACCTATCGCAGAACATTGCTGGCCTGAAGGTCATTCTTGAATTCTTCTGCAAGTGATTTGACTAAGTTCAGACGACTTAGTTTACACAAACCATTGTCTTTACATAACTTATGAAGCTCTAATGAATTCCATATTCGTGTTTTATCCAGCTCGAAATATCAAATTATTTCTTCGTATGGTGGATCTATATCACCTTGAAGATTCTCACTTGCATGAATGGCTGCAGCAACTGACGTTGGTGACAAATGTTCTTCGACAGTCAATTTGATACTTGACATTAGTAGCAAATAAGTCACCTGCTGCTCCTTCTATTCTTATCCTTATGTTTCATCGTTTCATTCATTGCATGTATCTAAAATTACATCTTTTTTCAGACTTTCCTGACTTATGCAATAACTGACAAAAGAGATACACTGGTCTCCACCTGTCTCGATGCTTCTTGTCTTTCTTAAAGATACAGTCTTCTCTACAGAAAACATAGTGTTATAAAAATTAAAAGGTTATACTTGACATTGACAAACTTTTGAAATGTTTTCACATGTGTATTCTTTTTCTTTTATTCTCTTTGCATCTCTACATTACTTTTACATGTATGCTAATTGTAATACTAGTAAGTAATAATTGTTCGAATACTCTTTCTCTCTCCAGCTACTGTCAGCTTCTCAGAGCTGCCAAAATAGTTATACTTTTACTCAAAGTAACACTTGCTCTCCATCATAGTCACTTGTGTACTTCACCTGAAAAGTAAAGAGAAAAAATTAATAAGTTTTAATTTCGGTCAAAATCCAGATAGTAAATACGATTGGTTATGACATTTTTCGTGAAAAATTCACGATAGCAGCCAAGGGCATTTTGATACGGTATTATTCAAGATATTCCTTAATATTCTGCAACCCTTCCTGAAGCTATATCTTGAAAAAAATAGTCTAAATATTCCTTATTTTACTAATATCAACATTAAAAGAAATTTAAGATCTCGTACACACACAACCCGCACATAGAAGGGAGGATCTTACGACGACGTTTCGGTCCGACTTGGACCATTTACAAAGTCACACTAACACACAGGACAGGTAGAAGGGGTATTTATAGGCAGCAGACAGGGAAGGGCACAAGAGAGTGGTGGAGTAATAGGGAAAGTAGTAGTGGTAGTGGAAGTAGTAGTGGAGTCAGTCATATACTGGGAGAGAGGAGCACTGACTCCACTACTACTACTTCCACTACCACTACTACTTTCCCTATTACTCCACCACTCTCTTGTGCCCTTCCCTGTCTGCTGCCTCTAAATACCCCTTCTTCCTGTTCTGTGTGTTAGTGTGACTTTGTAAATGGTCCAATTCGGACCGGAACGTCGTCGTAAGATCCTCTCTTCTATGTGCGGGTTGTGTGTGTATTGTTCCAGTCACGGTATTGTGCCTTTTTTGTTATTTAAGATCTCGTAACTAGGTTCAGCAGAAAAAAAAACAAGCAAATAACCCATTTAGCTGCAGAACTAAAGTTCAGTTTTCTGGTATAAGAGACCGAAGGTTTTAGGGAATCAGTAAGCCAGTGAAAAATTTCCGTCAATTCGCCAAAAAGGTGGCACCAAGGGAAGGAAGTGGGTAATCAGCCTTCCTGACGTCAACCAAATAATAATAATAATAATAATAATAATAATAATAATAATAATAATAATAATAATAATAATAATAATAAAATTAATATTAACAATAAAATTAATAATAATAATAATAATAAAATCAATAATAATAATACTAATATTAATAAAAAATTAATAATTGTAATAATATCTAGATGTATTTCGGTTGTTGTGCGATCTTAAGGAAAGTATTCCCATATTCCATAATCCCAGTCCCTTGTGACTCAATGCACGAGACTGGAATAGTGCAGAGTGCGGCATAAGTTGATAATGCAGTTAAATGTTAGTGTAGAATATGTTAAGGTAATCAGAAGAGGCATTCAAAAGTTATCGTATGGAAACTAATATCCAAATTTCATCATAAAAATACAAGTACATTAAGCTTGAAGTTACATTATCACGTTATCAGCATGAAAGTCTTGAAGTAAATCAGATGCGCCACTCAGATATTATCGCATTGAAAAACAGTAATTCATTTGTTTCCAATTTCTTCTAAAACAAAAAGATCCAGTCGGGACCTACACAGGCGAAAATTAATCCAAATTTTTCTATAAGACTGACCAGCTTATAAGAAAATAAGTTAGCCTAGCGTATTTAACATACAATTCTTTAAGAATGGTGTTGAGGGCACAAAGAAGTTAAAGACATAAAAAAGCATTAACTTTACTTAACTTTCAGTCACTAAATAAAGTAAAACACTAACTTACTCAACCTAACATCAAGATATTGTTTCATCTGAGGAAAACACATCAGCACTAAAAGTTTAAAACTGACTAGAAGATACATTTTACAGTTATTGCATACACTCCAACAAAATTCGTGCCTAGTAAGTAAGTTTATTCAGGTATACACAAATACAGTTACATAGATTATCATACATAGCAGCATATGTGTAGAGAACCTGGGATAACCCAAAAAAGTCAAGAGTGACTTATTTCCATTCTTAACATATCCTAAACTCATGGGAGGATCCATCCATTTAATACGATCCGTCAGCCATTGAATATTGATGCCATTCTCAATTTTTATATTTTAATCCGAGGAAAACGATAAACCCGTAGGAGTCATATAGCGAAGGTGTAACGGGAGGAATTCAAATTATATTCCAAAAAGGGAAAGGTGAGTCCAATTCCATGGATTAAAGATCCCCTCACCATCATCCAGGGGAAAAATAATTCAATAACGTTAAATAATATTATACTATTTCTAGGTTAAATGTTGTAAAATGGTCGATCAGAGGAGCCTTTCTCCGGTAAAAACACGAACAAAATATGGGAATGGCCTACGTAACATTGTGCGTAGGCCATTCCCATGCATGCAAATATACACAAGCATTGAAACTTTAAAGCCGATCGAATAAGAACTTCGCGAGTAATACACAAAAATTTGTGAAAAAGCAAAATCAGATGTTGATGAAAAATATAAAAGTCTCTCCTCGTTGAACTTAACAACAACATAAATCGGCGAAATTATTTTTCCAGTTCATTTTTCACATTTACATTCTATTTAAAATTCTCTACAATCCTTTAAGAAAAAAATATTACTTTACTTTTTTTTTAAACGAGCATGTAGCACTGATAATAGTATGGCAAACTATCATACACACAGGTCAAAATAGATAGAAATATTCTTCTATTTCAGATACATCGTCATTTAGGGTTTGAAGCTGATCAGAAGAGGCATTCACTAGTTATTAAAATTCGAAATTTATACAGCTCAAAGTGCTTTAATAAAGCTGAATAAACTTACTTACTTACCAATGGCAAATGTTTGAAGGTAATCAGAAAAGGTATTTTTCAGTTATTGATCTGATTCCAAGTTTTTTTTGCGTATTTCAGTAAAATTTCAGATTTGCACATAATATTCCGACAATATTTACGGGTTATCATTCTTATTATAAAATACATCGCATATAATATTTTGAAGCCAATCAGAAGAAGCATTCGTTAGTTATTTAATAAAAAATGAATATCACTATTTTTTTCAATAAACTTGGGAAATTTAGATTAATGCCACCCAGTGGCAACGTGGTGAAAATTTGAAGCTGATCAGATGAGTCATTCTTTAGCTATGGCGAGAATTACAATGATTCGAAGTAGGTTTTTTTTTTTTTTTTTTTTTTTCTATTCTACCACACCAACAAACTTCCGTGCACGCAAACGAAACCTAATAGTACTAGTTACTTTCCAGGCCGTTAAATTGCAGCAGGCATTAAATGTTGAAGCCGTTCAGAATAGGTAAAGTGAAATTTATTTAACGTGATTAAACAGGAATAAAAATTCCCTGCTATATTAGGCATTAAATCGTCAAAATCTTCTCCTACATATATGAATTTTATTCTCCTCCGTCGTCGCATTTTTGGCATCTTTTTTTGAACTTTTGAAGCTAAGCCCCCGCGTCCCGGTTCCAGACCAGGCCTTATTGTTTCTGGCCTGATCAATCAGGCTGTTGGTACCCGCAGCACGCAGTCCAACGTATGCACAAAAGCCCGGTTGATCATTAACTGTTATGAGGAATTTATCAGCTTTCTCTCTTGAAGACAGTCGGGGGGAGGGGGAGTCTGTTGGTAATCCCCGTTAAAAATGAACGGAGGGTGTTGAAGAGTCGTAACCCCTTCACACTGAGTTTTCTCCAAGCTAATTCATCGCTCATGTGTTTTCATTAAAGGTAACTTCCATCGTCTGCCATACCTCTTGTGTTCATATGTACTGATTTCGATGTGCAGATTTGGGACCAGAATCTTCCAAGTATAGATTAGTGTGCTTTTTTTTCTCGCTTACGTTTTAAAGAGTACAGTTCGAGGGGCCTCAGGTGCTCCCAAAATTTAGGAGCTTGTCTGAGCTTATAAAAGCTGTGAAGGTTCTCTGTACATTAATACACAGCCGTTAATACACAGCTATATTCCAGCCTAAAGAGAACTAGTGACTTTAAGATTGTCATCACTGGCTTGGCATCTCTTGTTTTGAATGGTATAGTTATTCGAACCTATAATTTTTCCTGCAGTTGTGATAATGATAATGTAGTGCTCCTTGAACGACAGATCTTCTGACATTATCACTCCCTGGTTTCTCATATTAGACTTACTTCTGTTGAGTGATTTGAGTTTGCCTTGTACTCCGATCTTGCTTTTTAGTTTTACAATCCTTCCGTAATGTAATAAATGAAGTTTGCCCTCATTAAACAATACAGTTTTTCAGTAGCTCGCTGGAAAATTAATTCGAGATCACCTTAAAGGCTCGCTGTGTCTTCTATGGATGCCACTTTCGTGCAGATTTTAGTATCGTCTGAAAAGAATGCTATGGTTTATGTCCTCGTCTATGTGAGTTAAGAACGAGAAAGAGAAGTGGGGTGATACTGTGCTTTCGAAAACGGTACTCTTCACTGTAGCTGTTCCTGATTTTACTCTGTATTTACTATTACTCTTTGAGTTCTGTTAATTAGGAAGTTAAATATCTATCTGCCCACCTTTCAAATTATTCTTTTTGCACGCATTTTGTGCATAATTACCAATGGACACATATGTCGAAGGCTTTTGCTAAATCATGTAGATTCAGCAGAGCCACAAATATGCCAATGTGTAACTTATTTACAGTGGGTTCCTCCACTCAGCATCTCTTAGATGTTTTCCTTTAGATCCTTAATAATGATTTCATCTTGGTGGAATATGGGTGTCCTAATTTGTTGCAAGATTATATTAATTGTCCATTTAGTGAATACTCTCTGCATGTGGCCACATTTTATACCATATATTGTATATAATAATTTACTGATAATTGTGTGGTTGAATGTGTGGGGACACAGTGGAGTCGTGGGGGCGGTGGTTGCAGCCGCCGACAGTCAGCCAGCCAGCCAGCCGCCAGCCACCCTCTCATCCCTCACCCACTCACCCTGGTACCTCTCAGCTGCCATCCACCCACACGGTCATACAGGTCAGTTCGGGGTCAAACAGTCTGCACTGGAGGTGACCACCGGGGCTCGTGCAACGTAGCATGGCAAGATAGAGATGGCACCTTGGGGGTGGGTATAAGGTGATGGCGTGTTTACAAATACTTGGTGTCGGTGGCGGTGGGAGCCGGGCACCAAAATAGCCCCTGGGCCGCTCCCATTTTGGTTGGTGGGGAAAGGGGGGACGTGGGAGCCAGCTACTCCACAACGCCAAAAACATAATTATTATACATTATCACATTTGTTTGCAGAGTATTTTCTTCTAGTAACAAAATGCAATGGAATCCATGAAGGCCTCACTAGGTGGGGCGCATATTGGCGTGTACGTAAAAACTTCAAGATTTTATGAAATAAGTGATCGTTGTGAGTATGGCGGCGAGCATGGCGGGGGCCGGCGGGCTGCAGGTATCTGGTAGCGAAGGCTGGTGGGCCGCCATTTACGTGTGTGCAGGCCAGCTGGGCTCTTGGAGAGCAGTCGCCCCGCTGCCCAGTCCGATCTCCGACCAGGCTAACCTTCCTCCGCTCGGCCGAACAACAAGCCTCCTCAAGTGTTACGGTGTGTATCCGGCAATAGAACAAAGCCTGACAAATTTCTAAAATAATCTTCAACGGGGAGAGTGCCAGCAGGTCCATTGGAGTATACGTGTGAGAGTGGTCAGTGTTTCGCGCGGCCATAAGTGTTCCAAGTTCAAGATAGTGTAAGTGTTCGTCTGTGTGGTGCAGGAGTGTTTTCCCTTGAAGCTGTGCAGGGCCCCTCCGCCCAGCCCCGTCAACACTGCCTGCAGCTCAACGGCCAGCAAGTGTTCCTTTTAGTATTGTTGTGGCAGCCCTCTGAAGGCTAGGCAAGCGGTGCGCGGAGGGGCCCGCCAGCTAATGTCACTAGCGTGCCCCATCATCAATCATCCCCTTATAACTTCCCGTCTCTCTGGAATGACACGGAATTGTTATCCATAATCTGTAAAAGTGTAACTGTATTCCAAAATCTTGTTATAACGTTAGCATTTAATCTATAAATTACAAAGAACCCAAATATTCTTATTTGTTTCTTCCAGTGCTTATATGAAATAAGTATTCACAATTTTTAAATAATGTTATTTATATTAAAGCATACATACATATATGAGTAAGTGAAAAAAAAAATATTAGGTAAAAATAATTTGTGACAGCTGAAGCAGTCCCAGATTCGTACATTTGGAACCTCTCAAAAATGCATGTAATATGTAAAGATTCCCTGAGAGGACTATGTGTGACCTGGGGAGTATTTTGGCTAGACAGTTTTTGACAGCCTTTAAAGACAATTATGAAGAATGTTTGGACGAGCTTGAAACTTCCCACAATTCACTGTTATTCAAAGACGATCTTTCCCAGGAACCAACTAGCTAAGAATAA
Source organism: Cherax destructor (assembly GCA_009830355.1). NCBI lineage: Eukaryota > Metazoa > Arthropoda > Malacostraca > Decapoda > Parastacidae > Cherax > Cherax destructor. The sequence continues at coordinate 322,032 of WNWK01001071.1, read as the reverse complement.
GCATGATAGTCTTTTGTAGGTGTGGACTGCAACAACACTACAGTCGCTGAGTCCACAAGTTATTTTTCCTCCCTGTGACACAATGTTCCTAGTCTGATTCTCTTGTTTGTAATTCACGAATTATACATTCCCCTCAGTAACGTTATTATGGAATGATTTGCAGTGAAATTGATGGAATGATTTAGTCTGATCTAGTTAACTAAATAAGACGCAGCTATCCGGTGTTTTAGGGAATTTATCCAGCAAGGAACTTGTGCCTCTTATTGGCCCGTCAGTGTGATCTTGACGACCAGGTACGTTATACGTCAAGGAGTATAACGAAGGTATAGGGTAGACACTGAACTAATCTTTAATACTTGAAAATAGTGCAATGTATTAGTGATAGGGATTTGGAATACGTATGTCGGTAATACGTACTTCAGCCTGTAACGGACTACGTATTTTGTGACTGCTACCCAACATCACTCTGCAAGAGCCCTCAACATCACTCTGCAAGAGCCCTCTCAACACGTATTTGAAAGACGTGTGATGAGTAAAAGCTAGTTAGTAATGTTATGAGATCATTTATAGTTTTCACATCAGTGGTGAAAGGGAGTTGACATGTATAGATCACGATAGAGCTGCAAATTCATGCAAAGGTTTGCCTAATGAGAAATACTATCATATATTTATAAATACTTCATGGGTAGCGGACACAGCACTTTTTATATTGATATTGATTTCGATACTTACAACTGAAGATAGGAACGAGGATACAAGACACGCATACATAATAGTCCAAGGAAAGAAATGCAAATTCGTAATTTAATGATGTGTGTAGATTTGTGTGATAGTGATGTTGCTGAACTGATGTGTGTAGAATTGTGTGGTAGTGATGTTAGTCAACCGATGTGTGTAGAGTTGTGTGGTAGTGATGTTACTATGTGGTAATTTTCAAAATAACCACAGTAAAAAAATAGTGAAATTAAAAGCGCTTTCATTATTTCTCACATTATCAAATAATAGTAAAAATAATAGGACAACAAAAGACTTATAAAGCTGAGATATGACCTCACATATGACCTCACATGTTAAGTAAAGTTTTTAAGAGTGACATGTCCGGCAGAGTTTAAAATCCTCATAAATTCTGTTCATTGTAAATGAATCTGATATATAAATCTTCTGTTCTGTTATTTTTAATATTCCTTGATAATGTGAAAAATCATAAAAGCGTTTGGAATATCACTATTTTTTTTTACTGTGGTTATCTTGCATATCATATCACCTATTTACTGTGATCTTATTGCAAGTGATGGTATGTGATGACCAGAGTTGACAGGTGATGACCTGTAGTTATAAGTGATGATCATAGTTAACAGGTGATAAGTGATGGCCACTTAAGTTATAGTGACTAACTAGAGGTGATAAATGATGACCAGAAGTGATGGATGATAACCAGAGGTGATAACAGGTGGCCAGAGGTATTACATAAACATTCATATAATAGTAATGTTTAACACAGTTGAATATTGTATAGATTGTAAAGACGAAATTGTACATATTTATGTATACAGATTTAGTTATGGAGGTTGCAAGATTTGCAAATGATAGAATGGCACAGAGGTGAACGTGAGACAGTGGCACAGAGGTACACATGAGACAGTGGCACAGAGGTACACATGAGACAGTGGCACAGAGGTACACATGAGACAGTGGCACAGCGGTGTACTTAAGAAAGGTGGGAAAAGTCAAAGTTTGAGTGAACTAGACGTCTGCCTGGCCGAAAACACTGAGGGAGGAGCATAAATTTTTTTTATTGGTGTCAATTTCGTTGCTCGTCTTTGAACTATGCTGCATAACAGTTGCGACCACAACAATGTTTTAAAATCCTGTGAAAAGTGTAGAGCAAATATAAATTTACCCTCACACCGATACTGGGACCAGTGGTCCACATGAGACGAATAACACAAAGATATGCATTTATACGCAGCCTGTAATTTGCATAAGAGTTAAGCTGACGCACGAACTTTGCAACATAAAAAGTGAATACAAGTAAAAGGGTCAAAATAAACTTGCTGGAACAATTCATAATTAACCCACAATTAGGAGAGGAAATTTCAGACGACGTTTTGCCCCATCCAGGACCATCATGAGATTGAAAGTAGGTAGCTGATATGCGTAAAACTGAAATTAATTGAACATTAGTTTTCAATATTATGCAACAATGCGTGAAAGAATCTGCCAATAGTTATGTTAAAACAGGTCACTGAAAACTTCCTTGAGTATTGTTACAATGGTGGAAGATGCAAGTCGACACCTACATGAAAAAGACGCAAAAAAGCGACTGGCTCAAGGAATAATTATATCCTATGTTATCTTGAAGTTACCCTCGATCTAACGTTGTTATACTGAAGGTATACGCTGCTTTGTGTCTCGTCAGAGTTCTTACATGTTTTTAAAATAAGCATGGCTTTCTGTTAGGGTTTTCTTGTTCAAATTTGCTAATAATCAATTTTAAATATATAAATGAATCGAACCTGTGGCAGGGGAGTCCTAAAACTCTCCTGTCATGGGTTCGATCCCCACACGTTGTGTGATTTGTTTGCAATCGTGTTATTACGTAAATGAAATTAGGCAGCATTAGCAGTAAACTGAAGACAGAATTTGTATGTAATTTCTTGGCAGCGGACTACATATATCATGTCATGCTTCACTAGAAACATGGCGGTAATAATTTAATAGCAACAACCTGAGATGTAATCGTCACTCCAAGTAGTGGAGTTGTTGTTGTTTACCTTATCAACAACTAGTAGCAATACTCATGGTGTTACATTAGTGCACAGGGGAATGTGCTCGCCTTCAAAAGAAAAAAAAGAAAAGCCTCGTGTTTTTTTTCTGGTGAGTTGGTTATACATTTGTATCGAAGGGAGTATTATATATCTATCTATCTATATATATTTTTTTTTCAAATGTAAACGGATTTTTTTAATTTATGTGAACAAATTTCCTACAAAGATTTTAAAATCAAATAATGTGAGATGTTTAAATATATGTATATCCGAATTCATATAGTAACCCCCTTGGTTATCACCCTCTCAAGACAACACAAGTGTCTAGGGAAAGGCAGTGGGTGTACCACAAATTAGAAGTGGTCTTGTGACTGGGCCCCACACCTCGCGAAGGCCACATGCCCTAGCCTTGCCAACTCCATCCCATAATTCTTGCGGCTCTTTGATTATAGCCAAACATTTGATTCCTTGCGCTCCAGCTTTCTGCACCACATCGCTATAGCGATAAACAAATTTTGTTTCGAGATGTTCTCTGAAGCTTTCAACGTTAAGTAGATCAATATAATTCGTGGCGCACCTATTATGTTCATAGGCTGCTAATTTTTTGCGGGTCTGCAGCCTATCAAGAGTTCAATATAAATTGCGACGTTTGTAAACGACTTTTGCATGGATATACAATTGTTGACATGTGTAGATATTCAACTCTTTACACGGGTAGCTATACAACAGTTGACAGGGATAGCTATTCAGCTGTCAGCAGGGTTATCTTTACAACTGCTGGTAGGGGTAGGTAATCAACTGCTGACAGAAGATGCTGTACAACTATTGGCAGGTGTAACTATATAGCTGTAGGCTTCTTTAATTAATGGCATATATTATTTTTCTCATAAATGCATCTAGATCAATTCATTTTGGACTGAGAGACTCGGGTATTTTATTTGACCTTTTGACTTACTGATTAGTTTTTCAGGTATTGTTTCAAATTATGTCAATAATTACATGAACCATACAATTATTACTTGTTGATTGTGAAGTTAATCTTCCTGTTTTTTTCATAGTCCCTGGAAAAAGTTAGTTACAGATCACAAGTGGCATTTGGGGCTACATTTATAATAATATTTTCAATCCTAAAGAGTTTTATTACTAAAGTCTTTTCCTGGATTTTCTTCAACGTACTCATATATCAAGAATGATTGTGGCTGGTTGGTTTATTAGGCTTAAAAAATGTCTATACTTTAAGGGCCATTAAGGCTGCATGTTACTTGTTCACTACCAGTCAGGAATACATTAATTCATAAAACAGGGATTAAAGTAAAGTATTTACACATAAAAACATATACCTCTTGCTTCATATATTCTCCCAGCGTAAGCTCAAATGAAGGATCTCAATTTTTTTCATTAATAATTTGGAAACTAATATTTAAAAAACACAAATGTTTATCCATTTTAAATAATTTTTATGTTTTTAATGTCAATTTTCCACGACGAACTGTTTTGTTTGTACTTGTAAACTAACTCTTTTAAAATGTCCACAGTCCGTAGGATAGGACGGAATTTTTATAGTTACCATACGATCTCCAAAACGCTGACAGAAAACGAATACTTAAGTGAAATATATGGGCAACAAATGTCATATACGACACCTACATCTACTGATAGTGATACAACAGTGGGTTAACCTAAGGTCATTTTTGCAGTCATGATCGTAAACCGAAGCTCTTGGAAAGATGCTAGCGCTCACTACCTTTGCTAACCTAAACTTGTACACTTCCCTGGCAAACACCCAGAAAGGAAACTACTGATTCTCTTAGCATCGATCATTTATTTTCACCTGCTTTCTTTTTTCAACGCTTTTCACTTCCTCTTGGTTATTATTGTACGTGTAATGCCGGGTCCACATACATAAGGAAAAGTACTGAGTAACTTGTACGGCATAATAATTTTATCCCTGGTCTTTTTTATAATAAATAATAATAATAATAATAATAATAATAATATCTTTATTTACTACAAGTACATGTACAAGGTATACAGGCCTAGCTGACATCAATGACATACTACTATATAGAAAGCCCCTTGTTATGCTGAGCATTTCGGGCAAATTAGGTCCATTTTGTCCCAGGATGCGACCCACACCAGTCGACTAACTCCCAGGTACCCATTTTACTGATGGGGAACATAGACAACCGGTGCAAAGAAACACACCCAATGTTTCTACCCTCGCAGTGAATCGAACCCTAACACTCGCCGTGTAAAGCAAGAGCTTTAGCCACCAGGCCACGGACAAATGTTATTAGAAACAATTTTCATAGTCTATAATGCTTTTAATTCATTCGCATTCAAGAGCATATACACCAAATGGTGTATATACACTGGGTGGCATAAATTTACTTGTCGCGGATTCACTTAAAAAAACAATCAGTTTCTGTGAGTACTATATCGATATTGTCTGTAGTCTTCCTACCTTTAGTTCCTCCACGAGTTAATCTTTGGGTCTATAGCCCCCTCCCCTTTCCCCACTCTTTATTCTGTTTCCGATTTTATGGGTGTGTGTAATCATCTAGCTGTGCTCACTTAGTTCTTGCATCAAAGATTGATTTAATAATGCTCCTGGCCCGCTTCTTCCTTACTATCGACGGGTTTCCTAGTCTCTCTGGCCCAATCATACCGAAAGTCTTTATGGCACATGCTCGTTTTTACACTCCATCTATGTCATTTTGGCCGTGGCGATCTCCTTGCAAATAAATTATCCTATCCACCTCGTTAGTTCCTATGAATATTTTGAACATTGTGATCATTCCTTTATTTTGTTTGTCTTTCCTTCTAGATCGCTGTCTGAGTTTACTTTGAGAAACTCTCTCATCCTCATATAGTCTACACTTTTATAGACTGGTTTTCTCTCTTTCATTATTAATCTCCAGTTATATTTCGTCAAGTACATTGTTTAGTTTGAAGTTTAAATCCAGTCTCTTTGGCTCATCCTTTATCATATTTCTGTAGTATTCTTGACGTGTTATCTCAAACTTTTCTATCAACATCTTTATCAATTTCGAACTGGACATGTTTTCCCGGTTAAAGCTCTTGTTATTAAAGTAATCCATCATCATCAATTTTCCAGTGTTCAATTATGTTTTCCTTGCCTCCCCTTCTTTTTAATCCAGTTAGTTTTCTTGTATTCCTGTGTTAGTCTCCTGTTGATCACTGATGAGTTTTAAATAACTGCTCCTGTAACCTTGAATTCACTTCCCTCCCAATTATGACTCCAACTATGTATTCGGCCAACTCTTTCAACTTTTCGAAACCCAATTTTTTTTCTAACTGGCAAAACTTCTCACAAGCTCTGTAACTCACACAGTGTATGAGTTACAGAGCTTATGAATTATTTAAAATATACAAAGCAGGAAATCCTTCATGAAATATAATCAACTCAGTAGGATCTGAGTCAGGCAGTTGTCTAATCAGTTAGTTAAGTTCTTAAACTCTTGAATAACATTCACTACCATGTCCACTAGTGAAATGTGGGGTTTGAATAGTGACAAACTGAAAGCCTCGTATATTCATTAGATCAGTAATAATGTCTGCCTAAAACAGGACTATTTGAGTACAACAATATTCAAGGCACAAGAGTACAAATGACTTAATGGACATACCCAGTACTTGACACACCCCAACGTCTCTTACATACTTTTCTTCCACTCTTTTGAGTGGTTCTACTGGGTTTTATTCTCTAAAGCAAGAATAATTTGATGTACATTAGATTTGTGGATTACAGTGTCATCGATGAATGTCAGTCTCAAGTTCAAGTATTGTTTACATAGGGTGTTATAGTGCTGATAAATTAGACACATGTGCAACATTTGGGTATCTTTAAAGTGGAAACGTTTCGCCACACAGTGGCTTCATCAGTCCATACAAAGGAAAATGGTGAAGAACAGGAGGAGTTTGAGGTAATCAGTCCCTCAGCCTTGAGTCGATGTAATCAGTCCATCAATCTTGAAAAGTATGATGGGCTGATTACATCGACTCAAGGTTGAGGGACTGATTACCTCAAACTCCTCCTTTTCTTCAACATTCTCCTTTGTATGGACTGATGAAGCCACTGTGTGGCGAAACGTTTCCTCATTGAAGATATCCAAGTGTTGCACATGTGTCTAATTTATCAACTTGTCGGTTCTCTGAACCATTCGTCTATATGTTATGGTGATATAACTTTGATCATTGCCATTGTAAGAGAGCTGGAGTAAGAAGAGCATGGTGAGGAACAAAGGGAAAGAGAGCTGGAGTAAGAGGAGCATGGTGAGGAACATAGCTTTTCACTTTGCCTCTATACCTAAGATACTGGATCTTTAAAAATAAAGATACATCTGCCGAATTTTTCAGTTATTTCTTTTGCATGCATCTGGTTTATTATCAAACCATGAACGCACACGTCAGTGGATTTCTAGTCCGTATATTAAGGATGCATTTCGCTTACCGTCAACATCGTCCAAAACAACGTCGTAAAGCGAGAGACAGCAAATTGCTACAAACTCGTCCAAAACAACGTCGTAAAGCGAGAGACAGCAAATTGCTACAAACTCGTCCAAAACAACGTCGTAAAGCGAGAGACAGCAAATTGCTACAAATCTCAAACAACGTCGTAAGCGAGAGACCAAATTGCTACAAACTGTCAAAACAACGTCGTAAAGCGAGAGACAGCAAATTGCTACAAATTCGTCCAAAACAACGTCGTAAAGCGAGAGACAGCAAATTGCTACAAACTCGTCCAAAACAACGTCGTAAAGCGAGAGACAGCAAATTGCTACAAACTCGTCCAAAACAACGTCGTAAAGCGAGAGACAGCAAATTGCTACAAACTCGTCCAAAACAACGTCGTAGCGAGACAGCAAAGCTACAAACTGTAAAACAACGTCGAAGCGAGACAGCAAATTGCTACAAACTCGTCCAAAACAACGTCGTAAAGCGAGAGACAGCAAATTGCTACAAACTTGTCCAAAACAACGTCGTAAAGCGAGAGACAGCAAATTGCTACAAACTCGTTTATCTGAGTTGTTTCAGTAACGTGAATCTATATGTTTACCAATCTTCTTAGTACTCTTTTAACAACCTTGATGTCAGGCTTCAGCGCTGAAAGTCCACAGATTTTTTTAGATTGCATTACTGTCACCTTTGTAGCAGCAGAGCTTGTTCAATATCGCCTGTGTCTAATATTTGTCTCTATATGATTTTTTGTATGGCCTATGATTTTCATTGATGTGAAATTCCATGAGTTGATGCACTGGACAAGTTGCATGGGTTTGCTCTCAAAGTGGAATTTTAGTCTGGTGTTGCGTTACATTAATGAAAAGATCATCAGGGAAAATTCCCTCTTCCATAAGCAAAGGTCTTATTACTAAAGATGGTTACCTCGCCATCACGTTGTACGAGAAACAAACCTGTTCTGAGATACTTTCAATATCGTTGATAGTTTCTTGCTGTCTTTGTCTTTCATGTCTAAAGTAAGAAGCATAAATTTTTGCTCGTTTTTTATGCGGATTCAATCAATAATTTGGCGATTTTAAACAACCTACTCTTCAAAATTATTAACAACATCGAAGAAGTAAAGATTTGCCTGAAAATTTAAAATACTGTCATCATTAAAGCTAAGGAATACTTTCAATGCAAGGTGTACCCATATAATAATAATAATAATAATAATAATAATAATAATAATAATAATAATAATAATAATAATAATAATAATAATAATAATAATAAAGATATTATTATTACTTTCATGAAGAGGCACTAAACCAGCAGGGGGTCACGCAGTACCCGAGGAGAGGGAGGCATTTATGCTTGATTCAAGGAAGGAGAGGATAGATCTTATTGGTGATTCTGTTCCTATCTTATTGGAGGCTCTGATCCCCTCTTATTGGAGGCTCTGGTCCCCTCTTATTGGAGGCTCTGATCCCCTCTTATTGGAGACTCTGATTCCCTCTCATTGGAGAGTTTTATACACCTCTCACTGAAAGGTCTAAAAAACCCTCTCACTGAAGGATCTGATGCCCCTCTCACTGAAGGTCTGATGCCCCTCTCACTGAAGGATCTGATACCCCTCTCACTGAATTATCTGATGCCCCTCTCACTGAAGGGTATGATGCCCCTCTCACTGAAGGGTCTGATGCCCCTCTCACTGAAAGGTCTGATGCCTCTCTCGCTGAAGGGTCTGATGCCCCTCTTACTGAAGGGTCTGATGCTCCTATCACTGAAGGGTCTCATGCCCCTCTCACTGAAGGGTCTCATGCCCCTCTCACTGAAGGGTATCATGCCCCTACCGTTGGCTTTCCGCTCCTCTCATTAAAAATATTAATGATGTGTCATGTCTTGGCATACCTTCCTCCATACATACCCAAGGTGCACCACACAGTAGTGGCCCTAAATACTGTGTGGCACACACAGTAGTGGCCCTGGATACTACCGTGTGGTACACACAGTAGTGGTCCTGGTTACTATCGTGTGTGGTACACACAGTAGTGGAACTGGATACTACCGTGTGTGGTACACACAGTAGTGGACCTGGATACTACTGTGTTTTGTACACACAGAAGTGGCCCTGGATACCACTGTGTGCGGTACACACAGTGGTGGCCCTGCATACTACTGTGTGGGTACACACACATGTATACCTGAATACTAACGTGTGTACACCACCGCAGTATCCAGGGACACTACTGTGTATATAACAGAAAGCAGTATCCAGGGACACTATTGTGTATACACAACACAGCATAATCCCTGAATACGAAGTAATACGTAATTTCTTGCTGCAGACAATATCGCTTTTCTATGTATTTTTCTGCTCTTGGGCGATTTTCCAGTTTTAGTCTCTGTTTAGACTTTCCTTTAATTCCTTCATCGAATGATTTCATAGCTAATGCGTAAGATTTCAATTATAGCGACTGTATATTACTTGTATACTAACATCAAGAATACTTTAGCCACAAAGATAAGAAATTGATAGCAAATTCTCAGTGTATAATCAAGTCACGACGACGTTTCGGTCCGATATCTTAGTATGTTAGGTATAAAGTCTATTGTTTGCACCTGGCTCATTTAAGCTACACTTCATCTGAACATTAACATAAAGATATCTTTCTTCATTTTCTAAATTGATTATTAGACTGTATATACACCAAACACTTCGTGGTGACCCAGTAAGACCTCATTGATTATTATCATAACCATATTTTTTTAAAAGGGTGGACCGGTAAGCCAGCGGAAGGCCTCGGTCATGTGAGCAAAAGCTGACAGGAAACACTTGTCCTGTTTCCTGACAAACATTATACCTACCTACTTCGTGGTGTTTGTATAATGCTACGTGTTAATGTATATTTTTCTATAATATGCTAAAAAGTTTTGAATGCTATTGCATACTATAAGAAACCATTCGACAAATAAATTGCTTTATCTCAATTATTTAACAAGGCTTGTGATTTATGCAGTCCTGAGTAATGTATAGTTTCTATCATCGTCTGTATGATCCCATGATAGGTTCACAAGTCCTCGGGAGGCCACGCTTGGTCCACCTAGTTCAAGCCGGGACGGCGCCACTTGTGTTAAATGTGAACATGACCGGCTGAACATGGAGCTGGCGAGGATGCCAACTTCCGCCTCTAGCACCCTCTTTCTTACTGCCACTCCGAGTGCCATGACCCTGCCATCCTTGCTCATCTATGACTCTCGTAATAAAATTATCAGTTATGTTTGGGTTACAAAGTGATAGAACGAGAGTTATGCGAGAGTGTTGAGCCTCTAGCTTAGTGAAGGAGCGAAGGGATATTTAAGGTTGGCAGATGCACTCATTTGGCACGTTTTACAACTATCAGGTGGCACCCACAGGTCTCCAGGGTGCACAGATTCTACCACCATCCACATTAAGTGAATCACGTTGCTCTGAATTGCTTGTGTCTGTGGTTTAAACTGTCATCTGACGGTGAAATGAGTGTTTTGGGTTATTTATAACAAGACCAGCAGCTGGTGTCTGAAGGAGATACTTAAAGCCAAAAATAAGAGCTACCAATAATACAACCAGTGGTCTATCTGAAAAAAAAATCGTAAAATATGCAATTATAAAAAATTTTAAAACATGGGGAGAGACAGTGTCCAGAGAGACGCCTGAGGAACCAGGGGCATGTCTATCTCGGTCTATTTTTTAACCACACTGCAATTTTGTATATTTTTAAAGTTAAAAGGAATCGAGTTCATTTTCAACTTTGTATTTTCTTTCTCACGTTCATTTGGTCCTAAGATCTCACCCACTGTGGGTGAGATCAAATCCCACTAAGGGTGAGATATAGTCCCACCATGGTTGAGAAAGCGTTCCAATGGAGGTGAGCTAAAGTGCCACTGTAAGTGACATGAAGTTCCACTGTGGATGACATGAAGCCCCACTGTGAATGGCTAAGCCCCATTGTGTGATAAACTCCGTAAAATAAAGAACTTTTATATTTAAATTGACTTTAATTGCCACTGAAGGGCTCTCTTATTTATTTCAGAACATCTTATAACGTAGTGCAACCAGAAGCTGTTAGTTTACTATGCACCCGCAGCTCATTCTGTGAATGGTTAGTTTATTGCGCATGAACAGCTCATCCGATGAGCGTTTAGCATATCAAGTCCCCGCAACTCACCCTGTGAGCGGTTAATTTACTGTAACTCACAAGTTCGTCTTCTGAGACGTAATGTGCTATACATCACCAGCTTTGAGCATCGGGTGCACAGTACATTACATATAGTACACAAGCTTCTCCTGTGAGCGGTCTTGAAAAAGGGTTACAAAAGTCGTATTTATTAGACCCCAGAGTTTAAATAATTTAGTATGCTACAGAAATAAGCCGTTGTATGCCTACCTGTAGACTACCTGTAGTCGTTGTACACCTACCTGTAGACTACCTGTAGTCGTACATCTACCTGTAGTCGTTGTACACCTATCTGTTGAAGACCTGAAGTCGATTCCAGGTGTCATCGCCCCTGTGGCGGGTTCCAGATCTCTTGATGGCTTCATTATTTAGGCTGTTGGTGCAAGCAACACGCAGTCCAATGTTGGCAGCACAGCCCGATTGATCAGGAACTTACTAGAAAAAATTATTCAGTTCCCTCTTGAAGACTGCTAGGTGTCTGTTGGTAATTACCCTTACATATGAAGGGAGGGTCATGGGCTTATCAGTTGCATCATGTTGACTGATCTGCTTAGTGAAAGGTGCGTCAAACCGCAAGACTTCAAATGTCTTTTCAATTTACTAAACTGTTTGTTTGAATCGATCTCTAAAAAGTTGAGATTTAGGATATTCTATGATATGGTGCCATAGTTGGTGACCCACTTTACATGGCAGATGACTGACATCTACGTATAAGATGAACTGGTAAAGATTCTTCAAGATTAGACTTAATATGTCATTAACTTCTTTTATACAAAATAACAGGTTAAACCATACACGGGCGGGGTTAGAACCCGCGTCATAAAACTCCAGACCGACTTTCTGATCGCGGGTTCTAACCCCGCCAGTGGCATGGTTTGTTTGCAAATCATGAATATCCACCTATCTATATCATTGCCATCCGTACATCATTACAAGACTTGCTAATAAGAATCTCCACATCACTCCCTCCACTCAAAATCACCTACTGACTGACACCGCCCACACCACAGTAACTGCTGGTTCACACTATGAGGGGAACTGGTTGGAGATTCCCCTCCTACAAAATATACCCACGTCAACACTATGTAGAATGCTGTTCAAATAGTGGAGTAAGACGCCCAACTTGTGTTGATTCCTCAAATAACTCTCCCACCGCAGCTCATACCTACCCCGCCCACCGCAGCTCATACCTACCCCGCCCACCGCAGCTCATACCTACCCCGCCCACGTCGAAGATCACATGCATTCACGTCTTCACTGTCTTACTGTTGATGTTGAAGTTCTTATTGTTATTGTTATTATGCCTATCGTTTCTGTTGCTGTTGCCTTTGCTGTTTTTTTTCTCGAGTTTGCTGCTTCTGCTCACAATCCACCTGGTTCCCCACACTTCTCAACACTACCACTCAACCACACACCATTATTCACCATAGTCGACAATATATTGCACTACCACCACCACACACTATCACCCAATTTTACACCACTACACACTACCACTTGACCGTACACCACCGAACACTACCACTTGACCGTACACCACCGAACACTACCACTTGACCGTACACCACCGAACACTACCACTTGACCGTACACCACCGAACACTACCACTTGACCGTACACCACCGAACACTACCACTTGACCGTACACCACCGAACACTACCACTTGACCGTACACCACCGAACACTACCACTTGACCGTACACCACCGAACACTACCACTTGACGTACCGTACACCACCGAACACTACCACTTGACCGTACACCACCGAACACTACCACTTGACCGTACACCACCGAACACTACCACTTGACCGTACACCACCGAACACTACCACTAGACCGTACACCACCGAACACTACCACTAGACCGTACACCACCGAACACTACCACTAGACCGTACACCACCGAACACTACCACTTGACCGTACACCACCGAACACTACCACTAGACCGTACGTACACCACCAACACACACGTCTCACCTCCAGAAAATGAAGCCCCAAACGAATAGAAATAATTTTTCACTATTACAAGAATATATTCTCCGTTATGTGTATGTATCGTTTTCTCCACATGATGACTTAGAGATTCTTGGTGTACTGGATGCTAGTCGTTTGCGGCCTTTGAACACCTCTGCTGTTCATAAACATTGAACCTCACCGGCAACTGATCCTTATTGTTTCCCAGACCCGGTAACAGCTTCAGCCAACAGTATTTGCTGTTATCTTTGTTCGCTGCCCTGTTATCATGTTATATATCTGGCTGGACATTGGAAAAGATGTAAGAAAATAATGCTATAACTTTTGGGTTTTAAATGGTTGTAGTTTTTGGTTCCTGATTTTTGCTCAGAGTCCGCGATTCGAGTCACTGCTGGGCAGAGGCATATTAAGTGATTTAAAAGGTTATTCAAACAATTAGTTATCCTTAGTTCACTTTCGTCTTAAAAACTTCTTATTTCATCTATGGTTTTACTCTGAATTTGCAACACATGTTATCCTTCTACAATGGTACCATATAGAAGCAGTTGAAATAATAAATAGGACAAAATTTAAGATTTATTTATTTATAGTCCTAAAAATAGCGAATCGTAAGTGTTACATTTAGGTGTGTCATATCTCTGACATTTAATAGGCAAGTTATAGCTAATTTAGTTATTTTTTTTTTATTCATCGTCATTTTTATTTCCAATGTGCAAATGAAATTAAATTATTTTATTTAATCCCGATCCAAATCCAGTAATTTTCATTAAAATATATATATATATATATATATATATATATATATATATATATATATATATATATATATATATATATATATATATATATATATATATATATATATATATATATATATATATATATATATATATATATATATATATATATATATATATATATATATATATATCTTGAAACGTATAAGAGAAAATTTTAGAAAGGATTTAATTTTAAATGAGTTCTTGCTAATTGACCAGTTTTACCTAATCGGCACGACATATATATATATATATATATATATATATATATATGTCGTGCCGATTAGGTAAAACTTGCGATTTTGGCTTAAATAGCAACGCTCACCTTGCCATATAAGACAAGTGAAAATTTGTGTATGCAATAATTTCGCCAAAATCATTCTGAACATAATGAAAAAAATATATTTCAATGTGTTTGTTTATTATTAAATTAATGTTAACGTATCTAAAATATATTTAGTTGGGTTAGGCTAAATTAAATTGCGCTTGTTGTAATAAGGTTAGGTAGGTTTTTAAAGTTTCTCTTGGTACAAAATTATAAATTCTTACATTAACATAAATGAAAAAAATATATCTTTAAACGTATAAGAGAAAATTTTAGAAAGGACTTAATTTTAGATGAGTTCTTGCTAATTGACCAGTTTTACCTAATCGGCACGACATATATATATATATATATATTATATATATATATATATTTATATATATACTATATGTATATATTATTTTGTAAATAGACATATAGCATGAGTTGGTGTGATGTGCTTTGGAAGAGTTGCACCTCTCAATGCTGAGCTTGGCACCCAGGTAAGAGTTGCACCTCTCAGTGCTGAGCTTGGCACCCAGGTAAGAGTTGCACCTCTCAGTGCTGAGCTTGGCACCCAGGTAAGAGTTGGCATCTTGCCCAGTGATTATTTTCAAACTTCGATCGTTTTTATCCCCTTCATTTACTAGCGAAATCGCACGACTTTCACAAAATTCAGAATTGTTCCATTATGATGCATTGTTCTCTTTTGCATGAAATTCGTAACGGATTTTTATGTACGAATTTTTAAAACTCGAAATTTAGCATTTTTTTTTAATTTTCATGTTTTTGTTCATTCAAGAAATCAACTCAAAAACTGAAATACGAATAACATTCTGTTAAAATTTATGCATGTCATTTAAAGAAATTTATGCGGGATGTTTTACATTTGCCTTTTTTTGTCGTCATAAACGTAAAAGTGCGGCCTTATGAAAAAAATCATTTATTTTTTCTTCTTTTCTACCGATTTTCACGAAATTTTCACTACTGTTTCAGGAAGATATACCCAACATATATTTTAAAAAATCGTGAAGTTTGGACAGTTAGTAAAAATAAGTTGAGTCATTATGATATTTAGCAAATCTTGAGTTCATAACAAGATCTAGTCTTTGACTTGAGACATACAAAATATATTTCAGTCCCCTGTTCGGAAATATTTCGGTATTCAGAGATTTTCTGCTGAACATTTCGAACACTGCGCGTGTTTACCACAGCGACGTGCTTCATGAAGCACCCCCGACAGTTTCTGCTACTCAGACACGTCACTGCGTGCAATTCTGCCAAGTCTCCTATGATATAAACACGACATTCAGTGGTCATATCAACTGCTTCTGTGAAGCAGAGTAGTTCACCAGGGTTAGCGAGGGCTCCCACTCTACAAGGGAAAATCTACCTCGATTCTAAATGTGTATCCTGACGCCTGTCTCTCTGGCTTTTTCATCTGTTGTATCTCTTCTGTTTACGCTATTCCCTGAACATCTCTTATACAGTTAAGTCACCTCACTTGCGTTATGAGCGACGTTCATCACACAAATGACTTAATCTTGGTTCTCCACACCCTTATTAGGTGTTCCATTCGTAATAAACATATCAAAATATATTCCTAATTTATCATAATAACTGCTTTACTTTGCCATAGTTATTTCACAAATAGTGTGTTCCGGAGTTTATTCTACTCGTCAACTAATCTATAGCCGATTCACTCATTGTGACGTCTTGTATATCCTGATAATTCCAAAAGACGTCTAGTCTCTTATAGCCATTTATGAAATAAATGGTGGGTATATCATATCTCACGAAATCATGATAACACGATAGCAAACAAACCACGAAACGGGTGTCGTTTGAACCCATGACTTGGAGTCTTAGTACTCGCCTGTCATGGGTTTAGACTTCACCAGTTTGGTGATTTGGTTATATCATTTTATTTTTAATCATTTCCAAACGAAGGAAAATTTATTGCTTTTAAGATTTTTTTCAGTGATCGTATTTTTTTTTAATTCTGAAATTCATTTCGTTCAGAAATCAGACAAAGAGTCAATGGATCAGCTGTAAGACCACCAAAAGCAAAGGTACATCAGTAACTTAGGCTAGAAGCAAAGGTTCAGCAATGTGCGTGAAGAGTGGCGGGCGAGCGCAGGTTGTATCACACGCAGGTGTTAAAAGATGGTCGCGCGCAGGCCAGCTTCAGATGGCTGCCTGAGGCATGAATCACTACCCAGGTGGTCACCCAACACCCACTACTCACCGAAGAAAAACCTTTCTCTCGCTACGTCTCCTTCCATTTGGACACTGTGAGAGTCACGAGCAACAGAGCTGTGACTAGTTTGCATCTGTATGTAGGAGTAAAGTTAGTACTACATAGACTACTGAACTAGTAACTATTAGAGTAATATTGTGGCGGTGGGCAGGAAGAGTTGGCACGGTGCGAGCCGCAAGGTCGTTCGCACACCAGCTAGCCAGCCAGCCATTTCGCCCACTCTTTCCCGGCTCCTCTGGGGCACCAACTGATATTTTCGGGATAACATTGACAATTTGTCTTATGCTGCCATGAACCTAGTGGGACCAAGTTCCTACTTACTGTGTATCTACAGGATCCAAACTACCATCTGCCACTATGCTATGTAGCTAGTGAGACCAATATACTACCTACCACTGCTTCTATGTACCTAGAGGGACCAAGCTCCCACCTACCACTGCTATGTACCTAGTGGGGCCAGTCCCACCTACCGCCGCTGCTATAAAGCGAGACCAAGCTCCCACTAACACTGTTGCCATGCAGGACCATACTCTATTACTGCTGCCATGCACTTAGGGAGACTAAGCTGCCATATGCTACTGCATACAACGCTTAATGTGGACTGTCGTCTCTCTTGCTTATGTCATCTGATGTTTCCTTACTCTTGAAAATAATCTCTGGTACTTTTGTAGTAAGTGTAAAACTAAAGAAAAAACTGCTTAATCCTCCGTGTTTATAAAAATGTTGATCTGGCTTTTATTTGGGAAAAGAAGAAAAAACACGGAAAAAATCTTCCTGCAGGTGGTACTAAGCCTGGTTTAAGTGAATGCCGTTCGAATTGTCTATAAGAACTCGGGGCGTTTAATCTTGTAACGTGTGAGTATGCTTCGTGCAGGTGGTGAGGACCTCTCTTGCAGAAAGTTGTAACTTCTGTAGGACGTGAGCGCATCTGCAAGAAGTGAGAACATCTTCTGAAGGAGGTTGTGTATAAAACATATCAACTGAGCCTCAATCTCCTGTGCTAGGCTTCCCTATACAGTAGCAATTTTCTTATTTCATTACACATCTCTTTGCATTCCTTTGCCTGGCCTGATCTAGCTCGTCAATAAATCATATTCTGCTGCAGCTAATTCATTTGTCCTCCAGTCCCTCCATTTTTACCTTGAATTATGGCATATTTGTTTTTAAGTTAGCAAACATTTTGTCTGGCGTCAAGCAAATTAAAATTATCTTGGACTAATGAGTGCCAGCTGCATCGTGGTAATTTTTTAATGATCATTTGATTATTGCATTTCTGGCGTCGAACAGTTCAACGAGCAATTAACAATATTATTCTTGCCTCCCAGGTTGGAAAGAATAAGAGAACAACTCCACGACTTATTCACTGACCCAAATGCACTCTCAAAGGCAGAACAGTCACCTCTAGGAACACTCACAAGGTTGTCATAGATTATTCAGTTCTTATCTGTCACACACAGCTTTCTCGTTAATTGTGTTGTGCAGCTGTAAAAAGAGCAGTTTAATATTTAGGTCAGCGAGCAGCTATGGCAGGGTTGGCAAGCCGTGACGCAGGGAAAAGATGCTGCTTCCTTGGTCTGAAATAGTCTCTGGCGTTTTTGTCGCCATAGCCAATGCGGTTTACACTCAGGTTGTCTTGCAGCCGATTATGGGCACTCTTTTGGTAAACTTGAAGACAGCAGAAGCTAAATGCTAAGCTTTTGGTCGTCTAATATGCAGAAGCAACAGTGAGGTGTCTAATTACTAGGCTGCTCGTTGGTCGTTCAATAGTAGTTACGAACTTGAATACCATTCTGGGTTTATGGATCAGTCTGCCCGTCAACAAAAAGCTGCATTTATCACTTATCTGTCGGAAAGATTTTGATGGTAAACTGAGCAATTTAAATAAATATAATTCTGATTCTTTAGAAATATTTCAAATTTTCACTTTTTTTTTGTTTCAATAATTTATAAAATATTTATTTTATTGAAATATTTTAAATATTGTCATGATTTTGATAAGAACACGAATATCGCTATACTAATCACGGAACGGATGGGGTTTGAACTCATAGGAAGTGAGTCCTAAAATTCGATATGCTAACTCCCACTGGCAACGGTCAATATTTAGTTTTGGTGCCACTTACATTCAGCAACCCATTATACTCTCCAATCACATGCCGTCTCTTACTACTTCCAATAGTGAGATTATCGGTCGCAATGGTGGAAAGCAGAATAATATTTTACTAAATCTGTGGTAGAAAAGCCAATGCATGAATCATGAACACATTACATAATAAATGTATTCGTTGAAATTGGAAGGGTCTGTGATTGGATAATGAGATTTGAGGAACGTGGCAGACCCTGCTGTGGTGGGTTGCTCAGCAGCGGTGGGTTGCACAGCAGCGGTGGGTCGCACAGCAGCGGGCGTACGGCGTCTCAGAGGTTGGTTTACTAACTGTTGATGATGTGTCATCCAGGATCATATAATGTGTGATATCACCCGTGGAGACGATACATCAAAAGCACGGCTGTGCGTGCACCAGCACGGCTGTGCGTGCACCAGCACGGCTGTGCGTGCACCAGCACGGCTGTGCGTGCACCAGCACGGCTGTGCGTGCACCAGCACGGCTGTGCGTGCACCAGCATGGCTGTGCGTGCACCAGCATGGCTGTGCGTGCACCAGCATGGCTGTGCGTGCACCAGCATGGCTGTGCGTGCACCAGCATGGCTGTGCGTGCACCAGCATGGCTGTGCGTGCACCAGCATGGCTGTGCGTGTACCAGCATGGCTGTGCGTGCACCAGCACGGCTGTGCGTGCACCAGCATGGCTGTGCGTGCACCAGCATGGCTGTGCGTGCACCAGCATGGCTGTGCGTGCACCAGCATGGCTGTGCGTGCACCAGCATGGCTGCAGGCATTTCCCCTCTGGATCGCAACACTGAGTCTCTGAAAGAGGAAGCTGGCCGCCCTGTGGTCCTTGGTTTCTATGATGAGTTTTTCACCTAGCTCTTTGAGAAACTTTAGAGCACACTTGCCCCATGCTCCTAGGGTCTCCGACCGTATTGGGATGAAGTTATAGCAAGGGGAAAGGCCTTCATATTTGCGGGTCTTCTGGGTCTCCCTGTGGCTGGCAGCTCCACCCCCTTCAGCTACGGAGTATTTCAAGTAGGTGTCTGCCATTGTGGCAATCTGCTTACCATCCTTCCATGGTAGCATAGTGGCTCCATCAGGGCGCTTTTGACTTCCATCAGACCTCTGCACTTGGGGTTCCCGTTGGGCTGGGCAACGGGCTGTGGCGAGGCTTCTCTTTATGATGTTGTTGACCTCATGTCTAGCATACTTCCCTTCTGATGTGTGACACACGAGACCATGAAGTCCGAATTGATCGGCCGTCGCCCTGCCGCAAATAAAACTTATGTTCGGTGAGTATGGGGGCTGCTAGGCAAAAGAGCAACACCAATCCGAATGGCCTTTGGGTCGAGTTGAGTGCCCAGGGAGGATCTGGGAACGGCTAGAATTAAATCTGTCATGTGCCTTCACCGCTAGGAAATGAGCTTTGTCCTTTCCTGAAGCGTTGGTGAGCATTGTGTTGGCGATTTTTTCCATGATCGGTTTGTCCCAGTGGGACTGTTTGTGCTCTTTGGGAGGAGCTGGTCTACTGGAGGAGTCTGCCAGGATGTCCCACCGCACGGCTGCTTCAATGAACCTGGGGTCTTGAGCTCTGACCACACCTCTCAAGCGTTCGGGGACAATCTTCTTGACTAATCCACTGGAAGCCAAACACGACGACATAAATGCAGGTAAAGCTACCTGCGTTGCTTTGCGCACCCCTATACCTCACAGTCGCACTGGGAGGGTTGCCTGCTCCCATTGCCGAAACTCTAGTGACAGATTCAGTGCCTTCTTAAAGGTTGATCTCAGGTGTGCATCATACTCGTCAAGTGTTGGGTTGTCAAAAGAGGGTGCGCACCTCTAGAAGTGAGTCTTGGCATAGTTATATATATATATATATATATATATATATATATATATATATATATATATATATATATATATGTGTGTGTGTATGTGTGTGTGTGTGTGTGTATGTGTGTGTGTGTGTGTGTGTGTGTGTCGTGCCGATTAGGTAAAACTGGTCAATTAGCAAGAACTCATTTAAAATTAAGTCCTCTCTAAAATTTTCTCTTATACGTTTAAAGATATATTTTTTTCATTTATGTAAAACTTGCGATTTTGGCTTAAATAGCAACGCTCTTCTTGCCATATAAGACAAGCGAAATTTTGTGTATGCAATAATTTCGCAAAAATAATTCTGAACCTAACGAAAAAAAAATATTTCATTGTTTTTGTTTATTATTAAATTAATGTTAACGTATCTAAAATATATTTAGTTGGGTTAGGCTAAATTAAATTGCGCTTGTTGTAATAAGGTTAGGTAGGTTTTCTAAGTTTCTCTTGGTACAAAATTATAAATTTTTACATTAACGTAAATGAAAAAAATATATCTTTAAACGTATAAGAGAAAATTTTAGAAAGAACTTAATTTTAAATGAGTTCTTGCTAATTGACCAGTTTTACCTAATCGGCACGACTATATATATATATATATATATATATATATATATATATATATATATATATATATATATATATATATATATATATATATATATATATATATATATATATTATATATATATATATATATATATATATATATATATATATATATATATATATATATATATATATATATATATATATATTCAATAATTTTCTCCTTTTACATTTAGTAATATATACAGGAGAAGGGGTTACTAGCCCCTTGCTCCTGACATTTTAGTCCCCACTTACGACACGTATGGCTTACGTAGGAAGAATTCTGTTCCACTTTCCCATGGAGATGAGTGTAAATAAACAAGAACAAGAACTAGTAAGAAAAAAAACAGAATGGTGTGTGTATATATATGCTTGCACATGCATGTGTAGTGTGACCTAAATGTAAGTAGACGTACCTGAAATCTTGCATGTTTATGAGACAGAAAAAAGACACCAGCAATCCTACCATCATGTAAAACAATTACAGGCTTTCATTTTACACTCACTTGGCAGGACGGTAGTACCTCCCTGGGTGGTTGCTGTCTACCAACTTACAACATAAGCGAAGTAAAATTCAAATTTTTGTAAAAGATTATAACTGTGTAAATTCCGTATAGATATGCAATTAATAAAATATAATGAACTTCCAGTTTTATTTAACTATTTATATAAAAAATAACTTCATAATCAATTGTGTACTCTTTCTAGTACTCTTACTTCAGAACTCCTTTAACAATTTCTTTACTTTTAAGACTCAATGTTACCCTTTAGAAAGCACGTTCCTGCCGAGGCTGCCCGCCTCTAGCTGCCTGCCGAGGCTGCCCGCCTCTAGCTGCCTGGTTCATTCTGCTGCAAATTATTGCTCACCAGTTGTCGCCAAAACACTTACAACGATACTCAACATTGCTGAAAATCCTTATTTTTTTTTAATCCCTAGATTGACCTTGACCTGGTTTTCTTGTATGTCCCCAGTCCAACCATGATACAGTGGTTGGACTGAAGACAACCATGATATAGTGGTTGGACTGGGTAAGGTGGCTGTTGGACTTATCTGACCTTCACCTACATTACCAGCCATTGAATTAAGCCTCGGGTATAACAAATGTGGTTCACTGATATAGTTCATAATTTCTGGCCACCGCGCGATACTCATACATGAGAATACCTTCTCTGATCTTTATCAAAACTTCAGTGATTGTGAATTGTAGTATCACCAAATTTTGTGGAAGAGAAACACTTGGTGCAGAGGAGAGTCTTAATATTGACAAGGTTTCAATCTGGGTGGAGTTGAATAGAGTCATGATTTTAATAAACTTCTACCGTACTTGATAAACAAGAGACTTGTGCAACATTTGGGTATATTTTATTCTGGAAACATTTCGTCAGCCAGTGGCTTCTTCAGTCCAGTGCAGAGAAACGGTGGAAGATGAGGAGGAGTTTGAAGTAATCAGTCCCTCAGTCCTGCGTCGATGTGTTTAGTCCATCAGAATAAATATTCTCAAATATTGCACAAGTGCCTTAATTATCAGCTAACCAGGTTTTTAAACCACTTACACATATACCAGAAACATCCCTATGACAAACCCTACAGTAAAGGAATAATGAATACTGCAAATTTTATTTGTAATATATCTGTCGTATCCTACTTTTCTGGAGAACTAAGAAACTTAGTTTCAAACAGAATAATTAAAAAATTCTAATAGTTTAAATATATAGTATTTCATTTATTATGCAATATCCTTTAGTGGTTTAGGAGACATTAATTTTGATTTAAAACACAACAAATTTTAAATATTAAGACTTGATGAAAAATTATACATTTCTTGCAATGCTGTGGTCTGGTATATCAGGCATTGGATAATATTTTTGTGAGTTTCACTAAAATCAGTCATTGGTTTCCATGATATAAATGAGAGACCGACCCTTTGGAAAAGTAAGTCTCCATGGGTAGAACACGTCTGAGTGCCTGTATATGCGATAATATTAGAATGACTTTTCTAATCGACTTCAAACTTTAAGAATTGTTGCAGATTAATTAGTGTGAAGGCCAAGGTGTTACTAGGCTGTGTATGTGCCAGTTGGCAAATTTTATACATATTTATGTTGCAGTGGTTTACGTGTAATAACGTGGGAACTCCTGCAAGATTGGTTTCAAACTTGTCAACATCCTACTTAGGAGAAAGTTCGTTTTGTTATGGAGTGTATATGTGCCAGTTTTAGAAAAAAAATTGTTTTCTGTAAGATGATGGTCAACAAACATTCAAAAGATGATTCTCAGTGTTAGTCAGCAATGTTTAGTCTAAGTTTTCCAAGTGTTTTAAACAATATGTGATATTTCTTTCTATGTATGTTACTCTCAGGAAAATTTTGTTGTTGATCAACAGCTCCAGAGCCTTTTGAGGATGTTAAGCTACTTCTTGTATTGAGCTAAAACTTTTGGTTCCCTTCAGGATATTAGCATTATCATATAATTATTATTATTATTTTTATTTGTATTTTCTTTACTATTTTTCTTACTATTACATTCAGGGAGAGCACAAAAATCATATGGGTTATACAGCACCTTGGATCATAAGCCATTACTGACATGAAAGCTCCTCCATTGAGAGTCCTTCGAGGTGTTGATTTCCAGTTCTTGAACCTCTTGGGGTTACGCTATAGCTCCCAGATCTTATAAGGGAGTCTGACTGCAGCTCCTCTGCCACTTGTTAGCCTTATTACGGAAGCTTAGGCACTGCCATTGAGCATCAGATTTCTGCTTACTATGATTCCCAGTTCCTTTACTTTGCTGGCCACTAAAACTACAACTTTACTTCACATTTCAACCAGCAACAACTTAAGTCAAGTGCAGAGTAAGACAAGTCATCATTAAAGAATCGCAATTAACAATGAAATTAGACTCAGAGTATGGAAATATAATATGAAAATGTTTCTGATTATCTTTGATTTGAAACTCGTGACTGCAAATATGGCTACAAAACCTTTAAATATTACATAATATATGATATATATGTAATATTAACATATAATTTCTAAGATTTGTTAAGTTAAACCATGAATTAACTAAAGATCCTGGACTTCCCCTTACGAAAGCAGACAAAGCAAATGCGATAGTAATTATGGACAAGGTAGATTATAGTGGAAAAATAAACATGATATTAATAGAGAGGGAAACTCACGCGCCTCTTAAGAGAGATTGATTTTTGTCACAGTGACGAGTGTTAGATTACAAGAAAGACTTAATAACTCTTAGATCCAATTTTAACCCTGGTGCCTAACCTGGCTATCATAGTGATCCTTGTTGTTCTTAGCGTTCAAACAAAGAACTCAAAGTGTTCACTACTGGTGCACATTTTCAACAGCCAAGAGCCAACTTATAATAATGATGGTTTCGTTTGCAAATTTAACATTTTCACTAACTAAACTAATGATTTCATTTTAAAATTTATATATACTCTTACCTTCAGTATATCTAACCTCACTTGGTGGGAGGGCGTAAATTTGCGTGGGAGGGGTGTTAGTGAGCGAGGGTGTACGTGGGTGTGTTTGGGATGTTAGTGGGTGCTTGAGTGTGTGTGAGAGAGCGTGGGCAGTGTTGCAAGGTGTGGGAAGCCAAGAACTAGGGCGGTGTGGGTGCCCAGGAGAATAAAGGTTATTTGGAGATGTTCTCACCTTCACTACCGTGTTCAGTGAATGTTAGTGGCCTGCCTAATGTGCTCAGCTCCCCCTCCCTTCTCTCTCACACACACACACACAACACACACACACACACAACACACACACACACACACACAACCCACACTCGGAACACTTCCTGGATATATTTAGTAAAGACCGGACTTTTTAGAAAGGAGGAGAGGTCGCCATAAAATTAAACAAGAAGATAAATGCAGTCAGATAAAAAGAGATGAAGATACATATGTTTCTTTGTATACTAAACTCTTATACACTGATAATAAGTTTTAAGCTAGTCATCATCTCAAGACCTGAATGGTTTTATACAATGCAATTATAACTGGAGACTTCAGTAATCCATTGGAACATCCTAACAGGAGATCAAGACGTAAATTTACCAAAAAACAAGACAGAAGTCTCCTTCTCATCTCAAGTGTCACAGTTTCAGATCCTAGGAAAAATAAGCTTGACCTTTTCTCACAACAGAGTCTAATCTAATACATTCATGACAAGTGACCAATTATCAACACACTGTGAGGTATTGTGCCTCTTCAGAATTTATATTCATTTTAATATATAATTTTTCACTTGGCAACTTATGATGTTAACTAGTGAGAAGTGACTTGTGATGTTAATATAACTGGTGAGAAGTGACTTGTGATGTTAACTGGTGAGAAGTGTTAGATATGACTGTTGTAATGTTGACGAGGAAGCAAAGCGACGGTGGATGACCCATTACTTAATACCAGTTATAAACGTAAAGCGTACAAAAAATATAAACTAACATACGTCTTTATACGTCTGCGGAAAGAAAGAAAAAATAAATAGAACGATTAAAAAAAGGCAAAGCTTACCCGGAAATAGGAGTAACCCGATAACTCAACCAAGTGGCTACTACGCTCCTCTGATATCATATTATTACAGGTTTTTTTTTTTTTTAAGAGTTTGTGAAGCATTACCCTTTCCAAATTACATCTGTATTTTTTTTAAAAAATAGTAGAGATTAAGAAAAATCTGCAAATCGTAACTGTATCTTTAATGCAGTGATGGTACAGTGACTAGTACCAGTATTGATGTGGCTTGTGTTCTCAATGACAATTTCCTGTCGGTCTTCGTATCCGAGAGAACATCTCTGTAGGACTTATAACAGCAGCGCTAAATTTCAGGGAAGTCCACCATGGCTACATTAAAGTAATTTGAAAAACTGAACATTTTTAAATATACTCTGCCGAATAAATATCTGCCAGAGTATTAAAGACATCTAGATATCAAGTCGCATTCACACTGACGCTTCTCTATGAAAACTGGCTCTTGTTATTTCAATATTTTTAAAGGGAGATAGGTTATTCATACTCAATTACCGCCCTATCATCTTAACACCAGGTATGAGTAGACTATTGGAAATTATAAATATGAATAATTTCATTAAATTTCTGTGAGACAATAACCTATAAACTATCAACTTGGTTCTCGCAATAAGAGACCATGACTAACAAATTTACTATATTTTTTAAACAACATTTACAAAAATTGGGCCACCAGAATTCCCAGAAATGAATAGGGACTTGTTAAGAAAACTTAAGTCACCTTGAGAACATGACAATGTTCACTGCCAGATCAGCGATTTACTCACTGAGAGGAACCAGCAAAGTGACGAGCACTGTTCCTCAGGGATCGGTTCTTGGTCCAGTCTTTTTCTTGATATAAATAATTAAACTAGAAATAAAGCTTAAATGGCAAATTCTGTGGATGACACGAAATACAGGTTCCACTGGAAAAATACAGATCCCACTGGAAAATACAGATCCCACTGGAAAAATACAGGTCCCACTGGAAAAATACAGGTCCCACTGGAAAAATACAGGTCCCACTGGAAAAATACAGGTCCCACTGGAAAAATACAGATCCCACTGGAAAAATACAGGTCCCACTGGAAAAATACAGGTCCCACTGGAAAAATACAGGTCCCACTGGAAAAATACAGGTCCCACTGGAAAAATACAGGTCCCACTGAAAAAATACAGGTCCCACTGGAAAAATATAAACTTGGGAAATAAGATCTATGTGTAATCAGACATAATATTGTTACTGTGCAACATAATAATAAAAATACCAGCATAAAAGAGTAATAATAATAAATTCAAATTTCTCAAATAAAGATGCTAATTTAGTCATCAACTCGAAATGATTAATCAGTAAAGACATCCACTTTTGTTTAATTCCTGAAAATTAAAGTTGAAGGATTTTCCTGCATATTTAAAACCAAGGCTTCAATTATGGATGTCGTTCTTGACAGAGGACATCTTCCACAATGAACCTAGCGCGAAATTTGGTCTTAATGATTCACAAAACAAAAAAATCCATGGAGAATAGACTCCATAGATTCTAGAAAATATTAAAAGTTTTGTTACAAACCTTATTCCCGAGCAGCTGAGTCCTTCACAAAACTTGTACTAAATTCCTCTTGCACTGTGTGAGGGAGTGTATCCAGTCTTAATGAGTTCCTCTTGCACTGTGTGAGGGAGTGTATCCAGTCTTAATGAGTTACTCTTGCACTGTGTGAGGGAGTGTATCCAGTCTTAATGAGTTACTCTTGCACTGTGTGAGGGAGTGTATCCAGTCTTAATGAGTTACTCTTGCACTGTGTGAGGGAGTGTATCCAGTCTTAATGAGTTACTCTTGCACTGTGTGAGGGAGTGTATCCAGTCTTAATGAGTTACTCTTGCACTGTGTGAGGGAGTGTATCCAGTCTTAATGAGTTACTCTTGCACTGTGTGAATGAGTGTATCCAGTCTTAATGAGTTACTCTTGCACTGTGTGAGGGAGTGTATCCAGTCTTAATGAGTTACTCTTGCACTGTGTGAGGGAGTGTATCCAGTCTTAATGAGTTACTCTTGCACTGTGTGAGGGAGTGTATCCAGTCTTAATGAGTTACTCTTGCACTGTGTGAGGGAGTGTATCCAGTCTTAATGAGTTACTCTTGCACTGTGTGAGGAGTGTATCCAGTCTTAATGAGTTACTCTTGCACTGTGTGAGGGAGTGTATCCAGTCTTAATGAGTTACTCTTGCACTGTGTGAGGGAGTGTATCCAGTCTTAATGAGTTCTCTTGCACTGTGTGAGGGAGTGTATCCAGTCTTAATGAGTTCTCTTGCACTGTGTGAGGGAGTGTATCCAGTCTTAATGAGTTACTCTTGCACTGTGTGAGGGAGTGTATCCAGTCTTAATGAGTTACTCTTGCACTGTGTGAGGGAGTGTATCCAGTCTTAATGAGTTACTCTTGCACTGTGTGAGGGAGTGTATCCAGTCTTAATGAGTTACTCTTGCACTGTGTGGGAGTGTATCCAGTCTTAATGAGTTACTCTTGCACTGTGTGAGGGAGTGTATCCAGTCTTAATGAGTTACTCTTGCACTGTGTGAGGGAGTGTATCCAGTCTTAATGAGTTACTCTTGCACTGTGTGAGGGAGTGTATCCAGTCTTAATGAGTTACTCTTGCACTGTGTGAGGGAGTGTATCCAGTCTTAATGAGTTACTCTTGCACTGTGTGAGGGAGTGTATCCAGTCTTAATGAGTTACTCTTGCACTGTGTGAGGGAGTGTATCCAGTCTTAATGAGTTACTCTTGCACTGTGTGAGGGAGTGATCCAGTCTTAATGAGTTACTCTTGCACTGTGTGAGGGAGTGTATCCAGTCTTAATGAGTTACTCTTGCACTGTGTGAGGGAGTGTATCCAGTCTTAATGAGTTACTCTTGCACTGTGTGAGGGAGTGTATCCAGTCTTAATGAGTTACTCTTGCACTGTGTGAGGGAGTGTATCCAGTCTTAATGAGTTACTCTTGCACTGTGTGAGGGAGTGTATCCAGTCTTAATGAGTTACTCTTGCACTGTGTGAGGGAGTGTATCCAGTCTTAATGAGTTACTCTTGCACTGTGTGAGGGAGTGTATCCAGTCTTAATGAGTTACTCTTGCACTGTGTGAGGGAGTGTATCCAGTCTTAATGAGTTACTCTTGCACTGTGTGAGGAGTGTATCCAGTCTTAATGAGTAACTCTTGCACTGTGTGAGGAGTGTATCCAGTCTTAATGAGTTACTCTTGCACTGTGTGAGGAGTGTATCCAGTCTTAATGAGTTACTCTTGCACTGTGTGAGGGAGTGTATCCAGTCTTAATGAGTTACTCTTGCACTGTGTGAGGGAGTGTATCCAGTCTTAATGAGTTACTCTTGCACTGTGTGAGGGAGTGTATCCAGTCTTAATGAGTTACTCTTGCACTGTGTGAGGGAGTGTATCCAGTCTTAATGAGTTAATCTTGCACTGTGTGAGGGAGTGTATCCAGTCTTAATGAGTTACTCTTGCACTGTGTGAGGGAGTGTATCCAGTCTTAATGAGTTACTCTTGCACTGTGTGAGGGAGTGTATCCAGTCTTAATGAGTTACTCTTGCACTGTGTGAGGGAGTGTATCCAGTCTTAATGAGTTACTCTTGCACTGTGTGAGGGAGTGTATCCAGTCTTAATGAGTTACTCTTGCACTGTGTGAGGAGTGTATCCAGTCTTAATGAGTTACTCTTGCACTGTGTGAGGGAGTGTATCCAGTCTTAATGAGTTACTCTTGCACTGTGTGAGGGAGTGTATCCAGTCTTAATGAGTTACTCTTGCACTGTGTGAGGGAGTGTATCCAGTCTTAATGAGTTCTCTTGCACTGTGTGAGGGAGTGTATCCAGTCTTAATGAGTTACTCTTGCACTGTGTGAGGGAGTGTATCCAGTCTTAATGAGTTACTCTTGCACTGTGTGAGGGAGTGTATCCAGTCTTAATGAGTTACTCTTGCACTGTGTGAGGGAGTGTATCCAGTCTTAATGAGTTCCTCTTGCACTGTGTGAGGGAGTGTATCCAGTCTTAATGAGTTACTCTTGCACTGTGTGAGGGAGTGTATCCAGTCTTAATGAGTTACTCTTGCACTGTGTGAGGGAGTGTATCCAGTCTTAATGAGTTACTCTTGCACTGTGTGAGGGAGTGTATCCAGTCTTAATGAGTTACTCTTGCACTGTGTGAGGGAGTGTATCCAGTCTTAATGAGTTACTCTTGCACTGTGTGAGGGAGTGTATCCAGTCTTAATGAGTTACTCTTGCATTTTACGTATTCTTCTTTTAGGTCTGGAAAGTAAGACTTAATTATGTTACGCAGGAAAGATAGTGATTCTGAATAAGCTTACCGAGAGCCTTATATTCAGCTTCCTCGTCAATAAGAACTATGATTAAATTTTCATTCATTAGAAATATTCTTACTCTGACATTTTGTTCAAACAATTTCAGTTTCATAGTAAATGAACATTTTTTTTTTATCGGTGGCTTCATATCACGCAGTGAACCGGCCTTGTAGTTACGTACTCGGTGTGTTTCGACTGGAAAATATGTACTTAAGGTATACTATTTTCAGCTGTCAGAAAATTTTAACTGTCAGAGATTTTCAAAGAAAATGTGAGATTGTTTAGCTCACTCGCTCAGGCAGACAGATGGACACCATTATGGTGCCGACGCCTAACCAAAACCTGGGACTTTTTTTTATACTTTTACAATAATTTTCTTTTGTGTCAGTATAGCACTAAAATAGTTCATTTATTAAACTAGATACTCTCAGTATTTTGGAATTTTACGTTTTTTTCTTTGACATAATTAATATAAAAGAATAAATTACGAAATCAATGTCAACATTAACACAACAAATTATAACTCTGACGAACCGCTGAAAATCCTTTCGCGTTTCCCCGAAGGGTAGGCATACCCTATTTTGGGAACCCCTGCGCTATGGCAAGCTCCATTGACACATAAACAAGAGATTCTACTGGACACAGTTGAGGGATGACTACGCAAAATGCATTACTAAGCAGGTACTCCTGGTCGTGATCACCGATATCCTGGTGCAAGTTATATAACTACAAAGGATATTAACATGACCATTGTCTACCTGAGAGCCGTACCGACGTGTAGAATTAGTGGCAGACACGATATTGACTTGTTAGTGGCAGACAAGGTATTGACTTGTTAGTGGCAGACAAAGTATTGACGTGTTAGTGGCAGACACGGTATTGACTTGTTAGTGCCAGACACGGTATTGACTTGTTAGTAGCAGACAAGGTATTGACTTGTTAGTAGCAAACACGGTATTGACTTGTTAGTGGCAGACAAGGTATTGACTTGTTAGTGGCAGACACGGTATTGACTTGCTAGTGGCAGACAAGGTATTGACTTGTTAGTGGCAGACAAGGTATTGACTTGTTAGTGGCAGACAAGGTATTGACTTGTTAGTGGCAGACAAGGTATTGACTTGTTAGTGGCAGATAAGGTACTGACTTGTTAGTGGCAGACAAGGTATTGACTTGTTAGTGGCAGACACGGTATTAACTCGTTAGTGGCAGACAAGGTACTGACTTGTTAGTGGAAGACAAGGTACTGACTTGTTAGTGGCAGACAAGATATTGACTTGTTAGTGGCAGACAAGGTACTGACTTGTTAGTGGAAGACAAGGTACTGACTTGTTAGTGGCAGACAAGATATTGACTTGTTAGTGGCAGACAAGGTACTGACTTGTTAGTGGCAGACACGGTATTGACTTGTTAGTGGTAGACAAGGTATTGACTTGTTAGTGGCAGACAAGGTACTGACTTGTTAGTGGCAGAC
This sequence comes from Cherax destructor, assembly GCA_009830355.1. NCBI lineage: Eukaryota > Metazoa > Arthropoda > Malacostraca > Decapoda > Parastacidae > Cherax > Cherax destructor. The sequence continues at coordinate 290,334 of WNWK01001071.1, read as the reverse complement.
AAAGTATTGACTTGTTAGTGGCAGACACGGTATTGACTTGTTAGTGGCAGACAAGGTATTGAAACCAGCAGTAGAGTTGCATGATTAGTCGCAACAGAAGTGGTACAATTGAAGTAGTACTCAAGCCCTGTCTTCCGTTCACTTCTACCTCTTCTATAAAATATCTATGCATAAATAACAAAAAAGGCACAATACCGTGACTGGAACAATACACACACAACCCGCACATATAAAAAGAGAGGAGCTTACGACGACGTTTCGGTCCGACTTGGACCATTTACAAAGTCACACCGAAACGTCGTCGTAAGCTCCTCTCTTTTTATATGTGCGGGTTGTGTGTGTATCTGCATGTTTTTTTATAGAATGCTGTATGTTTTTTTTCATCCACTCTTTCATGCAAAGTGTGCCGGAATGAATGAAGGACTAGGGGAGAGTCTTTTGCTATACTATCCTTGCCTCAACGATCTAGAAAGCAATAGCTGTAGCTGAACTGTAGTCAGCTGTTTTCTGCAGAGACATGGAGTGGATTTGCTGTCTAGCATACCCACACAAACAAACACATACACTTTCTCTCTCTCTCCATCTTTTTTTACACAAGGTTTTGCAAGGTTAGGTTTAAGGTTCCTAAATTTATTTACAAGCTAAGAGCTGTTACTCTGTCTCTCTCTTATCTCCTTTTCTATTTAGACACTAGCAGCATGTCAGTGGTCCCGCCAGCCACATCATTGACTCCTTCACTAGAGATATAGACAACATCTTTCACTATTATGAATATTATTTCTACTGGTACTACTAGTATTACTACTACTACTAGTTTTATTACTACTACTAGTGCCACTAGTATTATTACTACTACTAGGCTAGTACTACTATAACTGGTATTACTATTACTACTACTGGTATTAATACTACTACTACTACTACTACTAATTTTATTACTACTACTAGTGCCACTAGTATTATTACTACTACTAGTGCCACTAGTATTATTACTACTACTAGTCTAGTACTGCTACTACTACTACTACTGGTATTAATAATGCTACTACTACTAATATTACTACTAGTAGTAGTACTAGTAGTACTAATAGTAGACTGGCACTACTAGTATTACTACTACTACTAGTCCTGCTCGTGCTGCCACTAAATTCTGGGCCTTGGGTGGCCCAGGGTCAAGTGGACATCCTGAGGTGTTCCGGAAATACCTCGAGGGCGCCAGTTACTCCAGCCAGGTAACAACACTGTTTTCTCTGCCACTGAATTATATAGCCAGCCCTTCTGTGTCTAGTTTTCATTTCTCTTTGCAAAGTGTTTATCCATCCGATTTTTAAAAGGCTTAATTGTTGAGGCTCTAACAAACTAAGAGGAAATTTTGCGCCAAAGAAGACTTTACCTTCAATTGTCTGTACCTTCATTTTTAAATGTCCTTTAGGCACCAGTTTTTTTCAATTATGGCGTTTTGTTCTTCCAAGAATGGGTGCTTAGAAATTATTCTAATCTTCAGTATATTATCATACTTTGATTCTATCACCCAGGTGCATAATTATTGTTTCTTAATTATGGGAACCATTTTGTAGCATATCTATGATCTTTTTTTTTTTTTTTTTTTGGAGGGGTCGAGGCAAGGCACAACACAGTAGTTGCATGACGTACCGTAATTAATATATCAGTTTCTCACTCTTCTACGCCACGAGTCAGCAGTCTACAAGACAGGGCATTTATCTACACCGGCACCAATAAATACTATGTGACACTTATCTACACAACATGACACTTATCTACACTAAATGGCACGAATCTGCGGCTCCACTATGTGATACGTATCTATAGTTTCACTGAAAGTTCCACTAAGTAGGACCATGTATGGATCCTGCCTCGACCACTTTGCTGTCTGTGTCGTTCCATTTCAGGACCACAGAAATAATTCCAAACGTCCCTGTGGTTCATCTGTGCTTTTAACTTCTAGCTGTTCCCACGAGTACCTGATCCCCGTCTCTCGAGTAGTCTGTCCCTGTCAACCATATCCATTCCTCATTATAATGTACGTCGTTTTTATGTCACTCCTGGTCCTTCTTTCTTCTTATGCCGTCAGGTTTAGTTCCTTTAGTTTCTCTTCACAGCTCATATCCTTTACTCCAGGATTAGTCTCCTTGACTGCATTTTCCCTGGCTTCTTGACATGCTTTGTCAGGTGTGTACTCGATATTGCTGTGCGTATGAGTGTGTTTGTTGTGTGTGTGTGTGTGTGTGTGTGTGTGTGTGTGTTTTGTGTGTGCGCGTGTGAGTGTGTGTTTGTGTGTGTGTACGTGCGCGTGTGTGTACTCACCTAGTTGTGGTTACAGGGATCAATTCACAGCTCCTGGCCCCGCTTCTTCGCTGGCCGCTACTAGGTCATTCTTCCCGCTCCATGAGCTTTATCATACCTCTTCTTAAAGCAATGTATGGATCCTGTGTGTGAGTGTGTGTGTGTGTGTACTAACCTATTTGTACTCACCTATTTGTGGTTGCAGGGGTCGATTCATAGCTCCTGGCCCCGCCTCTTCACTGATTGCTACTAGGTCCTCTCTCTCCCTGCTCCATGAGCTTTATCAAACCTCGTCTTAAAACTATGTATGGTTCCTGCCTCCACTACGTTACTTTCTAGGCTATTCCACTTCCTGACAACTCTATGACTGAAGAAATACTTCCTAACATCTATTTGACTCTTAGGAGTCTTCAACATCCAATTGTGACCCCTTGTTTCTGTGTCCCCTCTCTGGAACATCCTGTCTCTGTCCACCTTATCTATTCCTCGCAGTATTTTATATGTCGTTATCATGTCTCCCCTAACCCACT
>WNWK01001071.1:260000-285000 GCA_009830355.1 Cherax destructor | reverse complement strand
GCAAACGTTTCTCTCGCAGTATCTGGCAAACGTTTCTCTCACGGTATCTGGCAAACGTTTCTCTCTCAGTATCTGGCAAACGTTCCTCTCGCAGTATTTGGCAAGCGTTTTTCTGACAGTATCTGGCAAATGTTTCCCTGGCAGTATCTGGCAAACGTTTCCCTGGCAGTATCTGACTAACGTTTCCCTGACAGTATCTGGAAAACGTTTCTCTGGCATTATCTAGCAAACGTTTCTCTGGCAATATCTGGCAAACCTTACTCTAGTAGCACCTGGAGATTGTTTCTCTGGCAGCATCTGGCAATTACTACTGGTTCATGGACAGGTTGCAGGACCCTTCGCTCTTTGATCCCCGCTGAAGTTTGTGTCAAGGAAGGACATATCTCGCCTCTTGGCAGTAAGCGCTCATCATGCTGGGGATTTTCTATTGGCTGCTTCCAATATCTCCCTTGACACACGCCTGCTCGCACTGCTGTTGAACTTCGCCTTGCCTCCCTTTCCTTACTGAACACTGGCATATCTCCGGTAGTACATCGGTTTATCAATTCGGATATCATAGTCTTGTCTGCTGTAGATCTGAGAAAAAGATCACATGGCATGAGAAAGTTAACCACATTATCAAGATGACCTTCGAGAGACAGAGTTACACAGCAATAAGGATGTTGTTCAAACTTTTCATATCCGATGGCAGCCAAAAGCGTCCTGATAAGGTTACTGTGCAAGCCTGGATAGATGGTAAGCAGGTAGTGTGGGACTAAACATGAACATTCACATAGGCTGATGCCTATCTCCAATACACCAGGGAGGAAAAAGGGCCAACTGCCAGCTTCAGGAAGTTCCAGCAGTCTAGAAAATATGGTAAACTTGCCCATCATTACATGTTAATTGCCATAGGTTCAGATACCCTAGGCACATGGGAAAAAGAGTGCTTCCACGTTAAATAAAAAGCTTGCAAAACTCTCAGCAGGGCAGCTAAAGATCCCAGGGCAGTTAGGTTTCTGTTCCAGCGACTCAGTGTTGCAATACCTATTGTATGTTGGATACTCTCGCCATCTCTGAGGAGCTTGTTGACATCTCGTAATGTAATTTTTGACAAACACACATAATAACCCACACTGTAGCTGTCAAACCTTCTACACTGTATAATACAACATCTTTAAACAATCGAAGTATGTTTTAAATTTTTTGTACCATATTCGATAATAAAATATACATATTTATACATTTACAAAAAGGGGGTAATAGAGGTGGAATATTGAAACGGCTGCAGGCGAATATTTAAATATTTTTCCTTGAAGTAAGCCTTTTTAGCCTCTTATCCGTAATTATTGGTCACCATCAAGCGAACTGGAGGTGGACCCCATCAATATATATATATATAGAGAGAGAGAGAAGATCGCAGTCAGCAGGACTCGATACTGCTACTGAGACGGACAAGATTCCCAGGCACTTGAAGAACTTGTTAATTACGATTTACCATTGCCAGTTCCTACTCCCATTGTTGATGCAAAATTTGTGTTCAACGACGAGTTTTACACTCAGACGTTTGGTATTGAAATGAGAAATCGTCTCTCACCTGTTCTTAGTAATTTATACATGGAATTTTTTGAAACAAGATTGCTTAACACAATCCTTCCTAATAAACGTAAGTGGTATAGATATGTTGATGATATTTTGTGTCTTATGCTTAAAAATATATATATTTACCATTTCCTTGTTAAATTAAATAGTTTAGCTCATTCTAAAAATTTTACGGCTGAGTTTGAAGAAAATAACTCATTGCCTTTCCTAGATTTTTTAATTATTAAGGGTAACAATGATTTTAAATTTAAAATTTACAGAAAACCAACAAATAACTGTTCCTATGTACACTATTATTCTTCGCATCAAGATAGAATTAAACTGTCAGTATTCCCATCAATGTTTTTGAGAGTTTTACGTATTTGTAGTCCAGAGTTCATAGATGAAGAAATCTCAAAAATTTATGAAATAGCTAATGATCTAAAATACCCAAGAAACTTAATTGATAAATCTTTTAAAATTGCCAGAGATACTTTTTACAGATCAAAAAGGAACAACCAACTTTATTCAACTAAAATATGTTGGTTCCCATTTACCATGAAAACTTGGTTGATATCCCTTCCCCTGGGAAGGGATGGAAGGGGAGAGATGGGCAAGGAGTGAGAAATCACGAAAGTTCACTATCTTTTTTCTCAGTGGTTGTTCTGATATTTGATATATATATATATATATATATATATATATATATATATATATATATATATATATATATATAATTAATGTAATGTGTTTGGCTTCCAGTGGATTAGTCAAGAGGATTGTCCCTGAACGTTTGAGAGGTGTGGTGGGAGCTCAAGACCCCAAGTTCATTGAAGCAGCAGTGCAGTGGGACATCCTGGCAGACTCCTCCAGTAGACCAGCTCCTCCCAAAGAGCACAAACAGTCCCACTGGGACAAACCGATCATGGAAAAATTTCAAACACAATGCTCACCAACGCTTCAGGAAAGGACAAAGCTCGTCTCCTAGCGGTGAAGGCACCACACTCAGGAGATTTCCTTCTTGCTGTTCCCAATTCCTCTCTGGGGACTCGACTCGACCCACAGGCCATTCGGATTGGTGTTGCCTTCGCCTAGCCGCCCCCATACTCACCGAACATAGGTGTATTTGCGGCAGGGCGACGGCTGACCAATCGGACTTCATGGTCTAGTGTGTCACACATCAGAAGGGAAGTATGCTAGACATGAGGAGGTCAATGACATCATAAAGAGAAGCCCGCCACAGCCCGTTGCCCAGCTCAACGGGAACCCCAAGTGCAGAGGTCTGATGGAAGTCAAAAGCGTCCTGATGGAGCCACCATGCTACCCTGGAAGGATGGTAAGCAGATTGCTTGGGACTACACCTGTGCTGCCACATTGGCAGACACCTACCTGCCACACTCCTTAGCCGAAGGGGTGGAGCTGCCAGCCACAGGGAGACCCAGAAGACCGCAAATATGAAGACCTTCCCTCTTGCTATAACTTCATCCCAATAAGGTCGGAGACCCATGGAGCATGGGGCAAGTGTGCTCTAAAGTTTCTCAAGGAGCTGGGTGGAAAACTCATCATAGAAACCAAGGACCACAGGGCGACCAGCTTCCTCTTTCAGAGACTCAGTGTTGCGATCCAGAGGGAAATGCCTGCAGTATTCTGGGCACGCGGCCCACTGCCGGGGAGTTGGACGAAGTATTTGACATGTAGCTCTGAGTTGTTATCTATGTTGTTTTACTCCCATTGTATTTTGTATTTTGTCTTGAAATAAAGTTTGTATAAAAAAAAAAAAATGGGGTGGTAGGGAAGTGGAATATTCAAATGGCTTCAGAAAGAAATCTAAATATTCTTCCTGAGTCTTTTTATCCACTTATCCGAGGCACGGGTCCCACAATTGACACTGAGGTGGACCCCATCCTATATATATATATATATATATATATATATATATATATATATATATATATATATATATATATATATATATATATATATATATATATATATAATATATATATATATATATATATATATATATATATATATATATATATATATATATATATATAAAAAGGGGTCCACCTCAGGTGCAAATTGTGGGATCCATAGCCTCGAGAAGTAGATAAAAAGGCTTCAAGGAAGAATATTTGGATTTCTTCCTGATATATATATATATATATATATATATATATATATATATATATATATATATATATATATATATATATATATATATATTTATATATATATATATATATATATATATATATATATATATATATATATATATATATATATATACATATATATATATATATATATATATATATATATATATATATATATATATATATATATATATATATATATATATATATACATATTAAGCAAATATCGCAAACCCTGTGGTTGTTTTGTATATATATATACATCAACAACATGTCCAATGAACAAGCCTTGATCAAATTGAACTTTGCCAACGCTTTCAACTTAGTCAGAAGGGATGCTGCTCTCCAAGTTTCTAGGCGCTTCCCTTCCCTCTATCCCTTCATAGAATCGTGTTATAGTGTGGCTTCTAAACTATTGTTTGGGGACCATGAAATTGACTCGTGTGAGGGTGTGCAACAGGGAGACCCTCTCGCACCCTTTTTATTCTGTCTGGTCATCAAGGAAGTCACAGAAGCGCTCTCCAGTGAACTCAACATCTGGTTCTTGGATGATGGTACCCTAGCTGGCACTACAGAATCTCTCATAGAGGACATCAGGAAAATTAAAGACATGGGAGAGAGCCTGGACCTATCTTTAAACCCCACCAAATGTGAAATAGTTTCTACCAATCGACAGATGATCCAGAATATTAGTGCTGTTTTACCAGGGGCACGAGCCATTGATCCAGCCAACAGCACTCTCCTTGGAGCTCCTCTTGGGCCCAATGCCATCGATCTGGTCCTAGAAAAAAAAAATCTCAGAGCTCAGGACGATGGAAGGCAGGATGAAAGACATCGATACATATGATGCCTTCTACCTACTCATCAGGTGCCTCTCAATCCCAAAACTTACCTACTTTCTGAGATGCTCCCCAGCCTTCAGCAGTCCGAAACTCAAGGAATATGACTCTCTCCTCAAGACCATGCTAGAGAGTGTATTGAATGTTTCCCTCGAAGATGGACAGTGGTTGCAAACCTCACTTCCAGTCAGGCTTGGGGGCTGGGAGAATGCAAATCTTCCCAGATTGCTCTACCAGCTTTCCTATCCTCTTCCATAGCATCAAATGAGTTAATAAAACAAATTCTTCCGGAAAACCTCAGTGATTCAGCTGGAATACAGGACCCTAGCTACGCCACTGCCATCACTGAATGGGAGACTCTTGCTGCTCCAGCACCAAAACCTAGTGCGGAACTGGCCTACAAACAGTCAAGTTGGGATTGCCCCATCACTGAAAAGATGCTTACTAACATGCTTAGGGCTGTAACATCAGTCAGGGAGACTGCCCGTCTCCTAGCTGTGAGTGCACATGACTCTGGGGACTTCCTCCAAACAGTTCCCATTTCGGCAATAGGAACACGCCTCGACCCTAAGACCCTTCGTATTGCAGTGGCTCTGTGCCTTGCAGCCCCAATTCTCACGGAATATACGTGTATTTGCGGCGATGCGCAAGCCGACCAGTGTGGTCTACATGGTCTAAACTGTTCCAAAACCAAGGGCTGGCATGCAAGACACAATGAAGTCAACGACATCATAAAGAGAACCCTTGCTACAGCTGGATGCCCAGCCGAGAGAGAGCCCCGATCACTAACAGCCAACATTACCCACAACCCAGCAAACCGCCCCGACGGGATCACCGTCTATCCTTTGAAGAATGACAAGCTCATAGCATAAGACTATACCTGTGTGGCGACACTGGCTAACACCTACATCCATCACAGTGTCGGGCGACAGGGAGGAGCTGCTGACCACAGGGAGGAGTACAAAATCGGCAAGTACAGGGACATAAGCAAACAGTATCAATTTGTCCCAGTGGGATCAGTGACCTTGGGATCATGGGGAAAAATGCAACACGTTTCCTTAAAGAACTGGGTTCCAGACTCATCGACATTACAAGCACCCAAGGGCAGCCACTTTCATGTTCCAGAGCATCAGCGTGGTCATCCAGAGGGGAAATGCATGCTGCATACTGGGCTCGCGTCCGGCCTTGGAGGAGCTGGAGGAGATTCATAATCTTTGATATATTGTACCAATGTATTCATGGTCATGTTTGTGTTTTCAGTGTATTCTGCCTATTAATAAAGCACCTATATAATATATATAGAGGGTGGTAGAAGGAAATATTCAAACAGCTCCGGGGAGAACCTCGAGTTTTCCCTGAGGTACGTTTATTGTCTTCTGAGGATGAGGGTCCCCAGTAAATTTCTAGAGGTGCTACCCCTCTCTCTCTCTCTCTCTCTCTCTCTAATATATATATATATATATATATATATATATATATATATATATATATATATATTATGTCGTGCCGATTAGGTAAAACTTGCGATTTTGGCTTAAATAGCAACTCTCACCTTGCTATATAAGACAAGTGAAAATTTGTGTATGCAATAATTTCGCCAAAATCATTCTGAACATAACGAAAAAAATATATTTCATTGCGTTTGTTTATTATTAAATTAATGTTAACGTATCTAAAATATATTTAGTTGGTTAGCTAAATTAAATTGCGCTTGTTGTAATAAGGTTAGGTAGGTTTTCAAAGTTTCTCTTGGTACAAAATTATAAATTCTACATTATAAATGAAAAATATATCTTATAACGATAAGAGATTTAGAAAGGACTTATTTTAGATGAGTTCTCTGCACTTGACAGTTTTACTATCGGCACGACATAATATATATATATGTCGTGCCGATTAGGTAAAACTGGTCAATTAGCAAGAACTCATTTAAAATTAAGTCCTTTCTAAAATTTTCTTATACGTTTAAAGATATATTTTTTCATTTATGTTAATGTAAGAATTTATAATAAGAGAAAATTTTAGAAAGGACTTATTTTAGATGAGTTCTGCTATGACCAGTTTTACCTAATCGGCACGACATATATATATATATATATATATGTCGTCCGATTAGGTAAAACTGGTCAATTAGCAAGAACTCATTTAAAATTAAGTCCTTTCTAAAATTTTCTCTTATACGTTTAAAGATATATTTTTTCATTTATGTTAATGTAAGAATTTATAATTTTGTACCAAGAGAAACTTTGAAAACCTACCTAACCTTATTACAACAAGCGCAATTTAATTTAGCCTAACCCAACTAAATATATTTTAGATACGTTAACATTAATTTAATAATAAACAAACACTATGAAATATATTTTTTTCGTTATGTTCTGAATGATTTTGGCGAAATTATTGCATACACAAATTTTCACTTGTCTTATATGGCAAGGTGAGCGTTGCTATTTAAGCCAAAATCGCAAGTTTTACCTAATCGGCGCGACATATATATATATATATATATATATATATATATATATATATATATTTATATATATATATATATATATATATATATATATATATTTTTTTATACACAATATGCAGAACAACCACTGAGAAAAAAGATAGTGAACTTTCGTGATTTCTCACTCCTTTTCCTAATCTATCCCCCTATGCCACCACTGTCTCCCCTTTCCCACCGTATCCCTCTCCCTACCTCCCTCCCTCCCCCTTTCTCTCCTTCCAACGAACACCTCCACATTTATACACACACACACACACACACACACGCACACACACACTCACTCACTCACTCACGAACACACATCACAAACGACCACACGAAAACCCATAAGTTTTTCTTCTTGTGGTAACAAAAAAAATGGGTTGCCAAAGATCAGGACAGAGAAACAGGGGACTGGTGGATGAGTCTGGGAGGGAAGATTGGGTGGCAGAGCTCATGAAAAGGAGAGAAGAGTGTGGAAGGAAGCTAGAATAGCTTAGCAAGAAAATGGAGGAGAGGATTGCTGCAGAGAGCAGGAAATGTGAGCTACAAGCCACAGCAGCAGAAGCTAAGATACAGGCTTGAAAGAGGAACTAAAAAATCTGAAACAGTCTAAAGAACAAAAGAGCAGTATAGTCATGACATCACTAACTGCTACATCAGTCACAAACGAGGGGACTTCAGGGAACACAGGAGTTATGCTGTACACGGAGGCCCTGTCAGACCACCTTGGAGCCCAGGAAAAGATGAGGAGCATACCAAGAGCAAATGAGGGGACTGAAGAAGATGAAAGAAATAAGCTATATGCAGAGACCCTAACAGACCACAGCAGTGCCCAAGAAAAGCTGAGAGGGGAAAATAACAGACCACTGAGCACAGGTACATCAGATAGAAAATTGATTGAAGGAAGGAATGCTGCAATAGAGGAAACTAAATCGACTCAGGGGATGCAAAGGGAAATGCAGTGGGAGGATGAAAGGGAGAGGTCAGTTTTTATTTATGGGCTCCAGGAAGTTGAAGGGAAAACTTATGAAGCAAGAAGACAGGGGAAGAAAAAAACCGATTGGAAGTATCATGAAAGCAATAGGAGACGACGACATGACTCAGGTGACAAATGTTCTGAGAATAGGGGGGTTTGCAAGAGAAAAAAAACAGCCAGTCAAAGTGATTTTCAAGGCAGAATCGGCTCGAAACAAGATCCTGTAGGAGAAAGCATGATTAAGGGACATATCGATGAACCAAAGGGTGTACCTCGACCACAACAGAACACAAGAAGAAAGGCAGAAACTGAAAAAGAGGGTACAAAGACTCACACACACACACACACAGGAGGAACGAGATGACAGAAGAATCCAGACTTTTGGTAAAAGAACAAATACAACCTCCCTCAAAACCCTCTACAAGGACCTCAACCAAGACAACCCTAATGCAACCAAACAATCTAACCCAAAACCTAAACATCGTACCCACTGCCCCAACCATCTCATCACAAACTCCACCTCCACAGCAACTCCCCATAGTTCCCTGCCAGGTCTCCTGTTCCTCCAACCCAACGTTTTCCCCAGACCACAGTTTTAGAAAAGAAGTTGAAGGTTTAATATACGAATGCAGATGGAATAACATTATAGCACTCACAGAAACGAAACTCACCAGGATGATAACAGATGCAATCTTCCCACCTGGATATCAGATCCTGAGGAAAGATAGAGGGAGCAGAGGGGAAGGAGGAGTTGCACTGCTCATTAAAAATCAATGAGGATTTGAGGAAATGAAAGGAATGGACAAAATGGGCGAAAGGGACTACATAGTAGGTACAATTCAGTCTGGGGGACATAAGGTAGTCATTGGAGTGATGTACAACCCGCCACATAACTGCAGGGGGCCAAGAGAATAATATGAATATATATATGTATATATATATATAATATATATATATATATATATATATATATATATATATATATATATATTTGTGTGTGTGTGTGTGTGTGTGTGTGTGTGTGTGTGTGTGTGTGTGTGTTGTGTGTGTGTGTGTGTGTGTGTGTACTCACCTATTTGTGGTTGCAGGGGTCGAGTCATAGCACCTGGCCCCGCCTCTTCACTGATTGCTACTAGGTCCTCTCTCTCCCTGCTCCATGAGCTTTATCAAACCTCGTCTTAAAACTATGTATGGTTCCTGCCTCCACTATGTCGCTTTCTAGGCTATTCCACTTCCTGACAACTCTATGACTGAAGAAATACTTCCTAACATCCCTTTGACTCATAGGAGTCTTCAATTTCCAATTGTGACCCCTTGTTTCTGTGTCCCCTCTCTGGAACATTTTGTCTCTGTCCACCTTATCTATTTCTCGCAGTATTTTATATGTCGTTATCATGTCTCCCCTAACCCTCCTGTCCTCTAGTGTCGTCAGGCCGATTTCCCTTAACCTTTCTTCGTAGGACAATCAACTTAGCTCTGGGACTAGTCTTGTTGCAAACCTTTGCGTGTGTGTGTGTGTACATTTGCAGGGTGAGTACACTCACACACACACACATATATATCCCTTCACAAAATATAACCCTGCTCACATTCCAACAGTTCGTCAGGTCCCAAAAACTTATCTAACACGCTTACGCACGCTTGTTGGAAGTCCAAGCCCCTCGCCCACAAAACATCCTTTACCCCCTCAGTCCAACCTTTCCAGGACGATCCCTTCCCCCGCCTTCCATTCCCTACAGATTTATACACTCTCCAAGTCATTCTACTTTGTTCCATTCTCTCTAAATGGCCAAACCACCTCAACAACCCCTCTTCAGCCCTATGACTAATACTTTTAGTAACTCCACACCTCTTCTGCATAATATTTAAATCACACATTGACCTTAGACACGACATCTCCACTGCCTCCTTCTTGCTGTAGCATTTACAACCCATGCTTCACACCCATATAAGAGTGTTGGTACCACTATACTCTGGTACATTCCCTTCTTCGCCTCCATGGATAATGCTTTTCGTCTCCACAGATACCTCAAAGCATCATTCACCTTTTTTCCGTCATCAATTCTATGGTTTACCTCATCCTTCATAAATCCATCTGCTGAAAAGTCATCTCTCAAATATCTGAACACATCCACCTCTTCCATAATCCCTCCAATGTGATATCCATTTTTTCTTTATCTAAATCGTTTGATACCCTCATCACCTTACTCTTATCTATGTTCACTTTCAACTTTCAACCTTTACTCACCCTCCCAAACCCATCCACTAACCTTTGCAACTTTTCTTTAGACTCTCCCAATAGCACAGTATCATCAGCAAAAAGTAACTGCATCAACTCCCCTTTTTTATTTGATTCCCCATAATTTAATCCCACCCCTCTCCTCAACAACCCCATCTATAAATTTGTTAAACAACCATGGTGACATTACACATCCCTGTCTAAGACCTACTTATACTGGGAAGTAATCTCCCTCTCTCCTACTCATCCTAACCTGTGCCTCACTTATCCTTTTAAAAACTCTTTACAGATTTAGTAACTTACTTCCTATTCCATACCCTTGCAACATCTGCCACATTGCTTCTCTATCCACCCTATCGTATGCCTTTTCTAAATCATTGAATATAAAGAAAACCTCTTTACCCCTTTCTTAAAACTTTTCACTTATATGTTTCACTGTAAAAACTTGATCTACATATCTCCTACCCATTCTATAACCTTGTTCATCTGCAATCCTGTTCTCTATCTTATGTCTAATTCTTTCAATAATAACCCTACCGTACACTTTAACTGCTATACACAGTAAACTTATTTCCCTATAATTTTTACAATCTCTTTTGTCCCCCTTCCCTTTATATAAAGGAACTATACATGCTCTCTGCCAATCCCTAGGTACCTTCCCCTCTTTCATAAATTTATTGAACAAAAATACCAACCCCTCCAACACCATATCCCCCACTGTGGGAATATTAGTTTAACTAAGTGAACATATATGGAGCTGTGAGAACATGAATAGATATATTACCTTGAAATCATTAGTGGCTCTGTAAGAGCGTTGGTGGCACTGTGTGAACAGATGTGTTACCATTTGTGGCACTATGTGAAAAGATGTGGCATTGTTTGAACATTAGTGGCACTGTGAAGTGTGAAGAGATGTGGCTCTGTATGAACAGTGGCACTGTGTGAACAGATATGGCTGGAAATGTAAGGACATAGGAGAATTATAGTTAATTTTGCTTGTGATGTGGCAAGTGTAAAGTATGTGTAATGACTTGCAAATATTATGATGTAAGGAGGTTCATCAGTAGCAACTAAATGATGAGTTATGATGTCAGGAGGTTCATCAGTAGCAACTAAATGATGAGTTATGATGTCAGGAGGTTCATCGGTAATAACTGTGAAGTGAGTTATGATGTGAAGAGGTTCTTCGCTGTGAGCTATGCGGTTAATTATGAACTTAGAACGTTTATCAGCAACAGCTGTGATGTTAACGAGGAACTAAGGCGGCTCATCAGTAACAGTGGGGTGGTTAATAATATTATTTGGTGGTTCATCAACTACAGCAGAAATTATGATATAATGTATATAATGTTTGTAAATTCACACTTTTCTCTTCTATTTTTTTTTTTTTTTTGTATAAGAAATGTAATTCCATGTATAGTAAATGCAAATCATTACTACACATTATATTATTATTATTTTATTAAACCTCTATACCCTTTTGAATTATAAACTATGGAAATTGACCTTGTGACTGACTTTAGGATTTTCCACCCACAGATCCCTTGATGTATTGTCGACCTTAACGTTTCGTTGGAGAGTGTCAGCTCCGAAACTTGGGGGCAATGGGCGACAACTTTGCCCCGAGCTTTACCCAGAAGCCTAAACTCCGCCAGGAGGATGACGGCAACAAACTTATCTTCGACTGCAAACTCTCGTCCTCCCCACAACCCTCCATCGAGTGGTTCCGTGGAGACGAGTCCGTGAAGGAAAGTTCCAGGATCAAGATCACTATTAAACCAGGAACCGGACGTAACATCCACGACGTGCAGCTCATCCTTGACGACGTCGAGGAGGAGGATGCCGGGCTCTACAAGGTCAAGGCTAAGAACAAGTATGGCGAGGTGTCTGCGTCAATCAATCTGAACTTCAGTCGTAAGTATTGGGATGTAGCGCCTGGACCAGCCTCTCCGCGCTCACTGCCCATTAGAAGGGAGGGTGTTGGGGGGATGGGCAAGACAGGAGAAAGTGTGAGGGAAGGGTAGAGAGCAGGACAGGAACCTCACTAGTTCCTCTTCTCGGATATAGAGATTAGAGTAGGTACATATTTAACACATACGTATTAACTTATTGATCTCGCCCGTGTTCTAATAAATATATACCTTTGCTCAGTTACTATATTGTTGTAGGTAACATACGAGCCTTCGGTGTCATTGGAAAACAGGCATATAATTTTAATAATTTATTTAGGTAGTCATTTGTGACTTGCCGGTACTGGTGTGCTAGTCCAGCTGGACGCTGGACTAGCACCGAGTCCAGCTGGACTAGCACACACAAAACAAAAGTGAGCTATCACAGATAAGACGATGTTGCATAATTGGAGAACATCTTTGGATAAATGCCTAAATCTTAAATGATGAAAAGTATCACTCATATCTCAAACATTTCCCTTCTGAATTAAGCTGGATTATACAAACTACAACGATATGTCCAAATATTGAATATCAAGGATTATATAGAAATAAAATACGTATTGGAATGATAACTGGACAGTCTCAGGCAATGTAATATTAACATAGATCACCATCCTAATAAAGTTTATCTCAATAATTTGCCTCGAAAACATGGACAATAAACGTTTTATAGTCTATGCAATTGAGAATATTAACAGTTGAGAATATTCGCAAGATCTTATTTAGTTATATATAAAGGTTAACGCCATTTCACTCCAGGTTATGTCATTTAGGCTCCGTCATTCTAGTTTCTGGATAACTCAGCTTGGTGGGTTTTCTAGTTCCTCAATATATGTTAGGTTAATGTGGAAGTATTAAGCAAGTAATTAGAAGAATCAGATAGGATTAGCATAGATCTAGACGAGAAATATACATGTTTCATATATGTTTTATAAATATAAATATATGTTCTCGATATAAGTAGACGTAAACTACGTGTAGGTTGCGTGGCGTAACTTTCTTGCATGGCTGAATAAGGAAAATAAATTTTGCCATTAACCCTCTAGATTCTACTAGAGAATCCAGAGATTCTACTAGAGAATCTAGAGTTTAGATTCTGGTGCACGCGAGTTCAATAAGCTAGTGCATGGTAACCGCTCGCTGGGGCCCTACTCTTGTCTCCTTCACACTGACCACACCTAAAAGTGCTTCCTTGAAATCCCTTGCCTTCTAAGCCCCAATTCAGCCACAAGATGGTTGCTTGCAAATAATTTTTTTTATAAACAAAACTATATTGTACATTATAAATTTCATGCCTCACATTACTTTTCTCTGAGCTCAAAACAAAAGCGGTTCTGCAAAAATTAAAAAAAAAAAAGTTCGAATGCAAATTTCTGCATTAGAGCAAAAATCACATTGCAATTATTAAAGGATTTTGAGGATCCAGTCGATGAAGCCTTGCGATTCAGTATTGATTTTCGTTAATGTTTCTGAAAGAATCAAGTTTAATTAGGCAGGCATCAATAAATTATTTAAAATAGATTATTTATTATGTTAATAATAATAATAATAATAATAACAATAATAATAATAATAATGATAAAATTAATAATAATAATAATAATAATAATAGTAATATTAATAATAATAATAATAATAATGATATTAATTATAATTATAATAATAATAATAATAATAATAATAATAATAATAATAATAATAATAATAATAATAATAATAATAATAATAATAATAATAATAATAATAATAATAATATAATAATCGCGAAAATGACGAGAAAGAAGTAACTGCTTATCAACATTACTAACAAAAAAAAAAAAATTAGAGTAACAAAAAAATTTAATAAAATACAATTCCAAGCTTAATTGGATAATATATCAATGTCTAATGATTAAAAAAATATTTGAAAGTAATATTGATATAGCAAGCTTACAAGAGTAGGATTAACAATTGTTTAAAATGTACATTAAGCTTATAAGCCACAAAATTACAGTCAATTTCTGACTCACCAACGAGAGGGCAAGGCAAATAAACCTTAACCTTAGCAGTGCCAGGGTAACCTAAATTTAATACAGCAGAAGCTCTCTTAACTCTGCCACTAACCTTAGCAGTGCCAGGGTAACCTAAATTTAATACAGCAGAAGCTCTCTTAACTCTGCCACTATAATAAATGTGCGTGTGGGGCGTGAGTTTAACATGCACTAGCTGTGTGGAGTCACCAATTGTTCTTCCGTCTTGAGATGCAATATGCACACGGCCTTCCCTGACCCACATCCCTTTCTCTCGTTCCCCTCCTTTGAGCATGGGGAGGGGGAATAACTTCCCTTTCTTTTGGTTAACTTCCTTTCTTACGACGATGAATACTTTTCTTACGGAGTTTAATATTTAATTGTCTTGAGAGGATGGTCACACGTCTTGTGGACCTTGCATGTTGCTCTCAAGTACCGGTGGATGAGCCACTATCTGGATGCTTCTCATGTAAATTAATAAACGATAACTGATTAGTCTTTGGGCTTATTTTTTCGTACATTTTTACAGACTCGTTTCAAGAAATTTATAAAAGTTAAAAGTCGGTTTTATAAATAGTGGATGTTCTATTTTATAAAATTTATGTTGGTTGGATATATATTATATATATATATATATATATATATATATATATATATATATATATATATATATATATATATATATATATATATAATTTTTTTTTTTTTTTATGCATTTCAGTCCTAATAATTACATTGTTATCAAATCATTTTGAAAGTTTAATGACTTTACAAAAGTTCCTTATCAGTGTCGAGGTATAAGAGCCACTATGACCACTTAGCAAATCAAGATTTTAAAGACCATTAGCCCCAACGTCTAGCTTTGCGTCTTATAAATAGAAGCAGCTTCATGTACGTCTTAAACAAAAAATATTACATTACTTTGGGTGTTTTGCTGATGTAAAGCCAAGCCAAGACCACCGACAACCGATGGTACGATTAACCTAATATTTAAGGGCCAACCTGAATGCCTGCCAAGCGTGTGAACCCACCAGGCGACTCCATACACGGACTTTGGCAGGCACCGGAAGGTAGGATGAATATTTAATACTATTAATCTGGTAGACTCTCAAGTATAATTTTTCGAAGTGTATGATTATATAATTTTCTAGTAAAAATTGTCTCGGAACTTCAGGTTCAACGTTCTAATTTATTATCACGAACAAACCATAATAATTACTTGCAAAAAGACACATCAACGGCTGTTTATTGTTCAGAAAAAAAAACAGATTAGTGGTAAATAAAATGGGAAGCCGCGGTTGGATGTGCACCACAGGAATGGGACCCAGATGACAGGTATCATGAAAGGTTAGACCGAATAATGGCCCATTTGAAAGTCAGGTCATGAATAAAATCCATATATATTCCTTATCATAATTAAGCTCAACTGTGCCCCATCCAACAAGGTAATAACCTGCCCATTTTCTTTGTATTTATCTAATTCATTTTCTATGGCAACGTAAAGGGAGGACTAAGTACATTATGAGCATCCAGATACCTTTGGCGATTTAGGGAGAACCTCATTCCGTCTGGTGTTCAGAAAAGCGTTTGAGAAAGTATTTTCATCAACTGGAACAGTTTATTAAGGGCTCTTGTTTTCTTAGCGTTTTACTTGAAAAACATTGGAATGGAGGTTCTCCCTCCCCTGTTGTCTCTCTTTGACTTATGACTCCTGCACCAGAGTGTTGGCTTTCTCTTAAGGTGACGCCTCGTGACATTGTTCTTGACTGTGGGCAATTCTAACTCCTAATTTAATTATATTTGAGCCTATTTTTAAGGTCTCTTAAATTTATGAGTTTGATTTCCAATTTGATTATTTATTTAAGAGTTTTATTTGCAATTTTATTATTTCTTTAACACGTTTCTTGCCGTGTTGCTGAAATATTGATCAAGACAGTTTCCCTCTGAGATAGTTTTTATCCAGCATATTTTATCCCGTTAAATACACGATTAGAACCTACATCACTTATACTACTTCAACAAGTGTTTATCTGGTCTCTGGTCAACTCATCACCGGTGTATTTATTGATGTATTGAGAAAAGTCAGCCAGCACACATACAGGCTAACAAAGTTAAAAGTAATGTTCATGTATATCAGCAAGTCATTCATCTCTGTTACAATGTACCTTACAAACCTGCTCATCAATATCGTGTGCATGAAAGCATAGGTAATCTCTTTATATATATATATATATATATATATATATATATATATATATATATATATATATATATATATATATATATATATATATACATACATACAGAGAAAGATCGCAGTCAGCAAGACTCGATACTGTTACTGAGACGGACAAGATTCCCAGGCAGCGCTCTTATCCACTTGGCCACACAAATGTCACATAAGCTGGGCAGCCCGGCACGTCAGTGAGCCTCAAGCATGGATTCAAGCTATTTCCCAGCTTATGTGGCATTTGCGTGGCCGAGTGGATAAGAGCGCTGCCTGGTAATGAGAGGGGGGAGAGAGAGAGAGAGAGAGAGAGAGAGAGAGAGAGAGAGAGAGAGAGAGAGAGAGAGAGAGAGAGAGAGAGAGAGAGAGAGAGAGAGAGAGAGAGAAATAGCCGGAGGAAGCTAGTTTCTCCATAAAGTCTGTAGTGAGCTAGGATATTTTAGCAGTTTTGTAATAAAGATGATGACTGATGAGGGTGCTGTGTTGTGGTGTAAAAACCGTAATCACATCTGTATGTTATTGTGTGTGCTGGATGATTAATAATCTCGAGATCATTCTTAATCAACTGCAAGAAATGTGTTAAGAATTTATTTGCAGTTTTACTTTTGATTTAAGGATTTTATTAATATTTTTGTTGCTGTATTAGTATCACAAGAGCTGAAAATAAGGAAGACAATGCGACATCTTTCTTATGTTCATCCATAATAAAAATAATAATGATAATAATATCTTCTATGGGCTTCCAAAGGACTCTTTCACAGACTCTCATTATTACCAGACATGACTCTCCCACCCCCAGTCTCCACACTGCCTCCTATCCTTCAGGAAACCTGCTGAGGGCGCCCAAGGCCTTCCCTCTTGTTCCTGCGGGACCTCACTCACTCCAGCTGGAGTGCTGCTGAGGGCGCCCCAGGGACTTCCTCCCACTCCTCCAACACGACAGACTTTGACAGACATGGAGCACAAACCAAGGACTGTCCCTGGAAAATCTTATCTTTTAATTAACGCTATTTTTTATTATTTATACTCAAGAGTCTTCTCTCTAAGTTATTAAATTAATTTCCAAGCTTCTCAAAATTTTTAGTTCACAAGCTTACATAACTTTTAACAACGTAACGCAAGCTTCAATTAAAATCTGACCGAGATGTAGTTTAAATGGAAGCTACGATAAATACTGGGATTTTCCAGATAAGCCAACACATTATAACACAGTCTGCGACCGTTCACCCTAGCATATACCACTAACATCGCTCAACTTGCAGCTCAGTCATACCTGATCCCACTGTTCTGGTTCCATTCATACCCCGTGCCATTGCTTCTAACACTGATGATTCTAACCTCTATGTATCTTAACTAGATCTCCTGCTGTCAATGATATCACGAAAGCCAAATGTAATATCCGTTCCGTGACAACTTTGTCAACAACATATTAAACTATTTGATTCAGTTCCCTCAGGAGTGATAGTGTAATTTACTTCTTGTCTTCCGGTGGTTAAATCAAACTTTACTCATTGGCAGCAGGTGAGTGTGTGCTTGTGGGGAGAGAGAGTGACAATGCCAAGCAGAATATAGTACAACAAATGTGTCATTTAGAGCGACACTCCTCTTGAGGCACTGTCATCATTGCTCCGTCTGCCAGCTTATTTCCTATTGTCTCTTCCTTGCACATGGCATCATAATATTATAACCTACTGTCTTTCATCTTCCTCATAAATACTCCTTCACCCTCGTACCTCTATAAAGCTAAATGTGTTCTTCTTTTTACACGAATTCCATGATTATAAAGACGTGCTTATTCAAGGAAGAACTCATTAATCATAGAATTTTAAAAAATCTTCATGTATCCCTAAGTGTTGATTTTGTCCCCGTAAACAGGTAACTGAGACTTAATAATGACAAAAGAAACAAAAACGAAATATTGGTAGAACTATCTGAGGAATGTGGAAGTGTAGCTTAAGAGGCAACACTGATAGCCAGAGAGATGGAAGGAGACACTACTACTATCCATTCCAGCAAAATTCAGAATATACTTTTGGTGGAGTCCAGGATCACAAATATTCTTACACTCTTAATTTTAATCGTGTATAATTTTATTTTTATTCAGTCTCTCAGTATCGTATAGAGTGAACAGTAGTAAATTTGAACTTTGGTAAATTGAGGTCAAAATATAATATGTTTGAATCTAAGGGACCATATTTAGCATTTTCATGCATTTTGAATTCCATTTAGTTCAATGTCTTCACAAATATCTTTTTAAATAGGTTTTAAGATGACAATTAAGAGCTCTTGATTAATGGAACTATAGCAGCTCTCATCTCTTTTGAATCTAACCTCATTACCTTCCATTTCCCAGTTCCCTATGAGTCTGGCATTTCCCTTTAAATGAATAATAATAATAATAATAATAATAATAATAATAATAATAATAATAATAATAATAATAATAATAATAATAATAATATATTATTAAATTATTATTATTATTATTATTATTATTATTAATAATAATATATATATATAATAATAATAATAATAATAATAATAATAATAATAATAATAATAATATTAATAATAATAATAATAAAAATAATTTAAAAATAAAAATCAGGAATTATATGATCAATGGATATTCTGTGATCAATAGAAATTTTGTGATCCATGAATATTATGTGATCATGTGGTAAATAAAGTTTCAGTTAACCTGACCTGGATAAGCACGTAACACTGGTATATAAACCACTGTGTAAACTGATATGTAAAACAGCGTAACACTGGTATATAAACCACTGTGTAAACTGATATGTAAAACAGCGTAACACTGGAATATAAACCATACATCTAAGCCAGTATGTAACACTGGCATATGAATCACTGATAACCACTGGTTTAAGAACCCCTGTGTACATATATATATATATATATATATATATATATATATATATATATATATATATATATATATATATATATATATATATATATATATATATATATATATATATATATATATATATATATATATATATATATATATATATATATATATATATATATATATATATATATATATATATATATATATATATATATATATATATATATATATATATATATATATATATATATATATATATATATATATATATATATATATATATATATATATATATATATAGTATATATATATATATATATATATATATATATATATATATATATATATATTATATATATATATATATATATATATATATATATATATATATATATATATATATATATATATATATATACTATATATATCATATATATATATATGTCGTGCCGATTAGGTAAACTGGCGATTTTGGCAAATAGCAACGCTCATCTTCCATAAAGAAAGCGAAAATTTGTGTATGCAATAATTTCGCAAAAATCATTCTGAACCTAACGAAAATATATTTCATTGTGTTTGTTTATTATTAAATTATTGTTAACGTATCTAAAATATATTTAGTTGGGTTAGGCTAAATTAAATTGCGTTTGTTGTAATAAGGTTAGGTAGGTTTTCAAAGTTTCTCTTGGTACAAAATTATATATTTTACATTAACATAAAGGAAAAAATATATCTTTAAACGTATAAGAGAAAATTTTAGAAAGGACTTAATTTTAGATGAGTTCTTGCTAATTGACCAGTTTTCCTAATCGGCACAACATATATTTTTTTTTTTAAAAAAAAAAAAATATATATATATATATATATATATATATATATATATATATATATATATATATATATATATATCGGGCCGAATAGGTAAAACTGGTCAATTAACAAAAAAAAAATTAAAATTAAGTCCCTTTTAAAAATTTCTCTTATACGTTTAAAGATATAATTTTTTCATTTATGTTAATGTAAAAAATAATAATTTTGTAGCAATAGAACATTAGAAAACTTACCTAACCTTATTATAACAATCGCAATTTAATTTAGCCTAATCCAACTAAATATATTTTAGGTAAGTTTACAATAATTTAATAATAAACAAACACAATGAAATATATTTTTCTCGTTATGTTCAGAATGATTTTTTGCGATATTATTACATACACAAATTTTCGGCAAGTTTACCTATTCGCACTACATTATATATATATATATATATATATATATATATATATATATATATATATATATATATATATATATATATATATATATATATATATATATATATATATATATTATATATATATATGTGTGTGTGTGTGCGCAGCACTGGTATATAAGCCACTGTGGAACACAGGTATTTAAACATCTGTGTTATACTGGCATATAACTACTGTGAAACAATGGTATATAGCTACTATGTAACAATGGTGCGTACAAAGGTGTGACTTGTATGTAAACCAGTGTGTAACACATACATGTAAACCAGTGTGTAACACTAGTACATAACTGTGTATCACCGTGTGTTAACTACTAAGTATCTCTACTATTTCTAGGTTTTAACACATAAATCTTTTTAAAGTAACTTACAATACCTCTCCCACTTAGAAACCAATTAGCTTTATTAACAATAACAACAGCTACCTGAGCCACAGTAGTCCTCTAGTAATTACTAGTGAGACTGGTGAATAAGACACATGTGTAAACCTAGGCATCTGTATTTTAAGGAGAGTTTCTCCAGCCGAAATGGTTATATACAAAGACCTGATACGAAGATGTCTGGAATCTTCCTCTATCATTACATTTAAAACTATGGTACAGGACACGGGGAGTTTCAGTATCTCTTACGTTCTGGCTCTGTTACTCTCATAACGCCTAGATAACGCCATTGGAATACACCTTAACCATGTCTGCGTTACCACTACTACTAATATTACTGTTATTTGATCGATCGTCAGTTTGCCACTATTTCCACTTCACTAGTTTCCCTGTGTTAGTCACCTTTCTAATGTTTCTGTATTATAATCATGAAGCTCCTGGTGTGTGAAAAAGCTACCCAGGTGTTGCAAATATGTCTTATTCACCATCGTTATTACATACTTTTGATCTAGTTATACTTGAGAAACTGTTCAATGTATGAATCTGTAGAACAGCTGATTCATCATTTCTATATTATCATTGCCACGTGTCTTAATAGAATCGACTCATTTTATTATTATGTTTTGACTGTTCTTGATTAAAATATTTCAAAGAAATTATGACATATTACATATATTTTAAAACATGAATAGTGAATAACTTCATCCATACTAACTTTATCAGAAATAAATGTCGTCATTAAATTATGTATTCGCCTTTCCTTCATGACATATAGTGTATTTAAACCCTTTAATTCATCATACCAATAATCTGTCAAGGCAAAAATCCATCATTATTTAACTCCTGCAGCGTTAGACCACTTTGTTGTCAGATTACAAAATCTAAACACTAAACTGACCTGTCACTAATGGAGTATTTTTTTTTAGGGAGGGGGGGGAGAGGCTCTGACAATCATTTCAGCAATATACTCAGAATTTTCTTCTGGCCAAAAATTATTATTTAATTGACGCAATTATCCCCACTAATAAATTCATATATTTTTATACGAAAGATTTTCTGTAGTGTTTATATTATTCAGGTCACCATGACCGCAGTTGTGTGTCGTTAGTACAGACACCCCTCACTGTGCACAGCCAGACACCCCTCACTGTGCACAGCCAGACACCCCTCACTCGTGCACAGCCAGACACCCCTCACTGTGCACAGCCAGACACCCCTCACTCGTGCACAGCCAGACACCCCTCACTCGTGCACAACCAGACACCCCTCACTCGTGCACAACCAGACACCCCTCACTCGTGCACAGCCAGACACCCCTCACTCGTGCACAGCCAGACACCCCTCACTCGTGCACAACCAAAATATTCTACATCACCGCTCTGTTGTAGTCCTTGGTTTTTGTTGTTAATGTTGTTAACGTTATTTTCATTATTCACGGGGTGGATCGCTAAATCCAGCGGGAGGCCTCGGTCATATGGCCCCAAACTCCACTGATCTTAGTCATGATTTAAATCCACATCAGGAGAAATTTTCCCATTTCTCCAGACGAACTAAATACCCCCCCCCCCCTTCCCTCCTCCTTCCCCATTCACATCAATTCTGTAATAAATCAAGGCTTAAATTAAGAGATGATGACAATAAAGTGGTTTATCGTTGCTTCAGATACTCCTATTTTTACTTCATGTTCCTAATCATGTTCACATACGTACCATCACACATACGCACACACACACACACCAAAGACATACATACGCACATACTCTGTATTGACATATACACACTGTTGACATACACATTCACTAACACTAAACATTTTGTGCTGATGATCCCCAGTTGCTTTTATTACATGATAAATAATGACATTTACGCGCATAAGTAGTAAAAAAGTCAAAATATTTGGTTGCATACCTGAAATAAGGTGATCCCAGTGACAGTTACTTCAAGAACTTTCACCCTCACGATACTGATGATACTTTATGTCAGGGAAGCAGAGGATCACAACCGCACCGATAATTTACCTCAAGGATAGAGTTGCCTCCTGCAAGAGCTCTGGGAGTCATCAGCACACATCAACTAAAATCTTTCTGGAAGCAACTAATTTGTCTATATCGTTTTTTTCCCTTGCAGCCATAGATGACCCACCTGAAAGGTAAGGATGGAGTTGAGGGTCCCAAAATAAACAAGACCCGAGTAGTTTAATATAGCTAATACGATGGCTGACTGTTTTGTTTTGGTGTTGTCAGCTGAGTCGGCCAGACTTCAAGGCGCCAGGAGAAGCAGGGTTGGAGGATGGGATGCCAGCCTTGCGGCACCAAGGATGCGGGGGTGTAGGGAAGGCGGGAGGAATTGCGATGGTTACACATGAAGTAAAGTAAATTAAAATAATAATTATTTTCACATGATAGTTTTCTTTGGGGTTTAAAAAAATGTTGAGGCAGCTTGCTAGGAGTCTTTGGGGAGTTAATTGGTGGTGTGAGGCCGCCGCCCTCAAGCTACTGTAGTGTTGACTGGTGTGAGGCCATACGCCTCCAGCCACGGTAGGCCTACATCTTCCAGCTCTGCTTCCTCCGCACTAAATACCTCTCACCTCATCTGTTTGGCTTTACCTCTCTCTCTTCCTCTCTCTTGCAGCAAACGAACAACCTACAGATTTAAAGTAAGTTAATTCGTGTTTTTTCTTAATATTTATCTTTATAACTGATGCCATTAATATGCTTTATTAAGTGCCAAAATATTGTTTAATTTACGATTTGACTAAGTAACATTTTGACTTAACGTAATATATCTTTTACTCTGTTTTATGTATTTTATGTATCGTCTTTATTTTTGTGTGAAGGAGACACTAGTGATCAGCTGATCTATTTATCAATATTACGAGAATTCATTAGATTCATTGTACAATTTAGGAGACATTTCCTTGGAAACCAATATAATGTTCTATATTTTTCTTTCTGGCAGCAATTCTTCCTCTTTGTCATCTTCATGAACTTCATATATATATTTTTTTTTTAGCTCTGGAAAAACATTTTTTGGAATAATTTACAACAGCAGTTTTCTTATTTACAAAATTATTGTATATTTAAAAGAGTGTTTCATCTGAAATTAAGTTGTTATTAAAGGTGGCAGAATGCGAAGGCGCATTCAAATCCTACATTGTAGTAACAGATGCAGTTAATAACAATGATTTAAGTTCGTCAGGATTTCGTAAAAATCTTGTAAGGGGATACCTTTTTTTCTGGGGGGGGGGGACGAGATGGCTTTGTGACAAAACGATCAAAAACTTTGTACAAGACGTCATGATGTGAAGATCGTTCATACCATTATCGTTACGTCTTTTGTTTGAAGTTAATTCAGGTTTATATGGCATGGTCTGGTGGTTATGTTTCTGAGGCGTGGCGAGGGTTGTAGATGCTTCAGGAATTTCCTGGCACCTGGTAGATTACACCCACGTAACAAGGACTAGTCACATAAGTTGGAGAATTGGCGCGTTGCACACACACACACGGGGCCAGGAGCTGTGAATCGACCCCTGCAACCACAATTAGGTGAGTACATAAGTGCAACACCTACTTTCCTCGTCCGGTGTATTGATAATCTCAAAATCGCACTAAGATGAAATAAAAATCTTCATTCGTGAATAGGACTCCATTTTCTCTCGTAATAATTCTTATGGATCCGTGGTGAGGGGCTCTTGATCTAAGAATCTAAGTTCCTTGGATCGAACCTATCTGCTGCCATTCTCCAGGCGCTGTATAACCCCTACGGGTGGAGAGAAAGTATAGCAGGAAGAGAAATAAACTGGCAGCAATCGTAAGGGAAGTGAATAAAAAAAATGAGAGAGAGAGAGAGATAAAAACTATAATAAACATAATGATATAGTTATGTGGTCTTAATCTATTCCCTGTATAGCGCTGGAGAGTAAAACAAAATACATGAAATAAGCGACGTTGTTGTGTTTAAGTTGACACTCCTGGATTAAGACTGTGGTAACATGAAGGAAGAACCGCTGTACCTGGGGAG
>WNWK01001071.1:82500-255000 GCA_009830355.1 Cherax destructor | reverse complement strand
GTGGTGGGTAGTTATGTTGCTCTTGTATGCAAGGAACAGTATTATGAATGATGGTAGATGGTTGTTATATAATGGTAGTAGTAGGGCATTCATGTGTAGATAGTGGTAGAAGGTAAATGTGATTGTGGTGGTAGCAGGCAGTTTTGTGGGTATTATGGTAGTGTAGATGGTGGTGGTATGCAGTTACTGATGGTAGCTGGAAATGCCAGTGCTGATTGTGGTAGTTGGGAAATTCTGATGGTAGTGGTAGCAGGGAATGGTAGTGCTGATTGTAGTAGTGAATAGTTATACTGATAGTGGTAGCAAGGAATGCTTGTTTTGACGGTTGCAGTGGGTTGCTAGAGGGTTGCAGTGGGTTGCTCTATTGGTGGTGGTATCAAGGAATGGTAGGGTATCTTTTGAAACTATTAAAAAATGTCGGTGATGGTAGCAGACCAATGGTAGTGTGGATGGTGGTAGTGAGTAGATATGTTATGGAATGATAGCGCAGATGGTGATAGTATCATTCCCTTTCTCAAACAAGATGGGACTTAAACAGATGATAACAAAGAAATGAGTGAGATACTGTAATCCCAATACGAACCACTAATCCCAATAGTGAACCACTAATCAGCCTATAGATCGACAATCCAAATGATTTTTCATGAATGAGCCTCAAAACTCCATCAATGTATTCCAAATTTCTGACATAACCCTAACTCCTCTTGACTTTGAGAAAGCCATTGACAACATGCCCATGCACTCAGCCCCAGGCCCAGACTCGTGGAACTCTGTGTTCATTAAGAACTGCAACAAAAAAACTTTTGCGTGCCCTAAGTATATTATGGAGAATGAGCTTAGACATGGGTGGATTCCACAGTCGCTAAAAACAAAGGATATAACCCCATTCCATAAAGGTGGCAGCAAAGCATTAGCTAAGAACTATAGACCAATAGCTCTGACGTTCCACATCATAAAAATCTTTAAAGGAGAGCTAAGAAGTATGATCGGAAACCAGTTGGTTTCCACAAAACTGCACAATCCCGAGCAACATGGGTTCAGAGCGAGTCGTTCGTGCCTCAAGCAACTACTGGATCACTATGATATGGTCTTGGATGCACTGGAAGAAAAACAGAATGCAGATGTAATATACACAGACTTTGCAAAAGCCTTTGACAAGTGCGATCATGGCGTAATAGCACACAAAATACGTGCTAAAGGGATAACTGGCAAAGTGTGGAGATGGATCTTCAGCTCTCTAACCAATCGAACACAAAGAGAAGTGGTAAACAGAGTTAAATCGGAATCTGCTATAGTGAAAAGCTTTGTTCCACAAGGCACAGTACTCGCCCCCATCCTGTTCCTCATCCTCATATTATCAGACATAGACAGAGATGTAATCCACAGCACCGTGTCATCCTTTGCAGACGATACTAGGATCTGCATGAGACTGTCATCTATTGAGGACACAGTTAACCTCCAAGAAGATATAAACCAAGTTTTCCAATGGGCAACATAAAACAATATGATGTTCAATGAAGACAAATTCCAACTACTCCGTTATGGAAAACTGGAGCAGATAATAATTAGAACTGAGTATACTGCAAACTCTAATCATACAATAGAGCGAAAAAATAATGTGAGGGACCTGGGAGTGGCAATGTCTGAGGATCTCACTTTCAAGGATCATAACAATGCCACGATCACAACTGCGAAGAAAATGATAGGATGGATAATGAGAACGTTCAGAACAAGAGTTGCCAAGCTATCTAAGCTGGAATTCTTCTGTACATTAACATCTCCGTTCAAAGCAGGTGAAATTGCAGATCTAGAAAGGAACAGTAGTGCAGATTGCGGTAGTGGGTAGTAATATTGTTATAGTAGCAGTAAATGGTAGGTTGCAATGACGTAATGGGTAGTTAAGTTCGTGATGCTAGAGTGTTGTGTGGTAGCTTGGGTAATGATGGAAGTACGGCATGGTATTCAGATGAGGTTGGTAGGGATGAGGAATGAGTGACTTACACTACCTCAGGCCGCAGCTCGGTCATCTTCTCTCATAACTAAGTGCCAAAACCAAAGATGAACGTCACCTCACCCGAAGCTGTGTGGTCACACCTCCGCCTGCCCTTCCTCCATACCCTGACGTTGTTCGAACGCCCACGCCTTCAAAATGAGTGTCTTTGTAACTATTCACGGAAAGTAGTTCAGGCAAGGTCTGCGTCACTGGGTCCACCGTCACCCTCGTCATCTGAGCGCTGATTATGTCAACACAACACCCTGGGTGAGACAGCTTGCGCCGCGCTCCATATGGCAGAGTTCGTCACCTCCCAGCCTCGGTGGCTCTAACTATAGACTTGGTACGTTGTGTAAGTATGAGACACATGCAGCCAGGGTGCTAGCCAGTGCTGATATAATTGTGTTACTCAGCGAGTTACCGGAAGGGCACATTCCTGAGTCTGTAGATATTTAAGAATAATTCCTTGATGATTTTCCTAGTAGCTCCTTATCTGTCGCTGTACGAGCTCAGCTATGCTAGTGGTGTCCCCTATTTAGGTTTTTAATATAAATATTATAAGATTAGCAGCTATTAAAGCAAATTCTTTTAATTCTGTTGTGCCGCTATGTGAGCACCTCTCTAGTATCCCATTACTACCTTTTGTTTCTCAGGTTATAACTCTTCCTTCTTGTTCTCCCTCTTCGTGGTCTAAAGTGTGTGTGTGTGTGTGTGTGTGTGTGTGTGTGTGTGTGTGTATGTGTTGTGTGTGCGTGTATGTGTGTGTTTGTTTGTGTGTGTGTGTTGTGTGTGTGTGTGTGTTTGTTTGTGTGTGAGTGTGTATGTGTGTGTGTGTGTGTTGTGTGTGTGTGAGTGTGTGTGAGTGTGTGTGATACGAGGGTGTGTTGTAAAGGTAATTAGGTCCAGGTGAATTTTAACTCTCTATGCGGTCCTGGTCGAGTAGAATCACGTAAACCTGTGTGGCTTACCCAGGATATTCACACTGCAATCTTATTTCACTTATAGCGAATACGCCAAGATGATTTTTTTAGTTTTAGAAAGTTTTACATTCGTTACAAAATCTAACTCTGGCATAAGTGTTTACATACATACATGCATATGTGTAAGCAAAAAAAAAGTCTTTATATGTATATTTATGAAAAAATGCGCTTTTGCATGCATTCTTGCGCGCGTGCGCACGATAACCTTCCTGTGATAAAGCACTCAGGGGGTCGTTGGGATAAATGGCCGCTATCCTCATATGCCTCCTGGGGAGGCAACCAGCGCGGATGGCGTTATAATTGTGGTATTTATAGGAAGTTTATCTTGGCTGCTGCTGATCTTGGCAGGGGCCAAACCTTCTTGTGTATACAGATGACCACACCTTAAAGGTTACTCACAGGTAGACCAGAAGGTTTGAGTCAACACCTTTCCCTCCTCTTATCCCTCCCACCAACCCACCCACCAACCCACCCACCAATCCACCCATTACTAGATACTCTGTCACTCCGCTTCACATTCAGTCAAACCTCAAGACGCCACGAGGAACCACCTTTTAATATCTCCCTCTCTCCCTCCTCTCGCTCACACACTCTGGTGGTGAAGTCGAACTCACTACAACCTCACGAAAGATGTCATCGAGACTAAGGACCAGTTCACTTGTATGGTCACAAAACAAGGCCCAGGGGGATGATTTTTTATCTGCAAGCTCAAGGAACATGTCATCTTCTAGTGCGGAAAGTTCAATATACAAAAAAGATGCGAGAACTTCATTAAGTTTCCTCTCAGAATACGACACTTCACTATCTGATAGGCAATCGCATAAAATATTTGACAGTTATCAAAAGAGAAAAAATAGCTTATCCTCTGTGTCCGAGAGTTCTTTCAATAAACGGGACAATGTATCATCTAAATTTGGCAGCTCCTCTGGAAAACTAGACAGCACTGTCTCCAAAATCGACCTTTCGTACAAGAAAAGAGATGGACTCTCTTCCACACTCAATAGTTCTCATGAAAACGTAGTAAGAACATCATTCGGCATCGAAAGTTCGTCTGGCAGAAGGGGCAGCCTATCATCTAAATACGACAGCTCTTACACTGAGAGTAACTCTAAGTTGGATAGCAAGAAGCAGGATAGTGCTTTCTCTCAGCATGAAAGGTCTTACAAGGAATATGACCGCCTCGGTGGGGACAAATCGGCTGCGGATTTGAGAAGTTCTCACAAAAGGAAGGACTCTAGATGCTCAGAGCGAGGGGACTCTCCACCCACAATAGATGCCGGGTAAGAATAAAGAATGCACTGTTGAAGTCAATTAGTTTTTTTTTTTTATAGTTTTCAACGCGTTTTTGTTATTGTTCTGTGTTTTTATGAATGCTAAGCCGAAATGTTTGGGGGAAACGAGACAACGGTTTTTTCTGTTTACTAATTTCCATAGTATAAATTGTCCATAGTATATTACCAGAACGAGACAAGTTAATTATGAATAAATACTTCAAACACCCTGATTTATATAACTTAAAGTGAAACATGGACGAGTACAATAACTTATCATTTGTTAAAGAATTAATAACACTGATACAATAACACTGTTCTACAAATTTTGAACATTTTTGTGCTTGGGAGAAAAATGGTATTTCACTAAATGGGTTCCAGGATGCTGAAAATTATTATTTGCATAATAACAATAGATTAATTAAAGGAAATTGCATGGATTTTTTTTTTAAATTACGCATCGACTCCAGGCTAAGGGACTGATTACCTCAAACTCCTCATCTTTTACCATTTCTCTGCACCGGACTGAAGAAGTCACTGGCTGGCGAAACGTTTCCGGAATAAAGATTCCCAAGTGTTGCACAAGTGTCGTATTCATTATCTCGTCGGTTTTTCTAAACCGATAATTACGAATTGTAGGTTTGAGTGGAGATCCCATCACCTGTACATCTCTTCCCAGGATAACAGTCATCAGTCTCAGTCCACAGTAATTTTAAACATCATTTTTGTATTCACTGAACAAAAATCAGTAAAGAATAATTAGTTTTATTGCCAAAGAATTTCTGCAGAGATTTCAGTAACCAGAGTCGTAGACAGCTATGTATGCTGTGCTTTCTAATAGCCTTAGTTTTGTTATTTTCTGTACGCAGTGGTATCAGTATGAATTGTTTGAAGTTTTATGCAAATCAGTTGAAAATATGAAAAAGCTTAAACCAAAATTTGATATATGACAACAATTTAGTTCAATCAACCACATTTTTATTAATTTTAAAACATCCCGGTAGACAATTCGCACTAATTGAAACATTGAGCATTTTTAGCCATTTTCATAAAAAAAATCATAAAATTATGGGAAAGATCATTAAAATTATTACAAAATCATATAACAAAACTACATTAAAATATATTTTTTTTATGGGAACTTATAGAATTATTCGTTAGCTTCTTAAATAAGGTGAAGGAAGACTTGCAATCGCATCATCCACTAGATTAAAGTAAACTCTCAAGACTTTGTTTAAATATATAAAAAGAAAAAAACACTAACATTAACTATCAACCTACACATATTAAAATACCAAAAAAAAAACGCTGTCATAAACAAATCAACTAGAGCAGATGGATTACCATCAAGATATTTAAATCTAGGCATCAAATTGCTTCACCAATAACAATAATATTTAGCCAGTCAATAAATGAAGGCAAAGTGGCAAGAGACTGGAAACAGAGACTGTAACTTCAGTACTAAGGAAGACACGTCATGGGATCTCAGTTACTAACCATGAAATTCGAGCTAACCATGCAATTTTGGAAAGTTAAAATATTATCGTTATGACGTTCATGGTGAAGTGTTCAACACATAATGTCATACAGCGCCTGCAAAACGGAGGTATCCAGATTCGATTCAAAGAAATACAGGGTAATTTCTAATATTTAGATCAAGAGCCCTTCACCGGCGTCTAAGTACCTCCTTCCCAGTACCTGACAATCACACACACTTTCGCACTCCTACACTTTCCCTCCCCCAATCCCATACATTAATACACTCTAGAACGTTTACTGCCTTACATTCCTACTCCCTAGTTTTCCACACTCTCACATTCCCACACATTCCTCCACTCACCACCTCACATTCCCACACATTCCTCCACTCACCACCACACATTCCCACACATTCCTCCACTCACCACCTCACATTCCCACACATTCCTCCACTCACCACCACACATTCCCACACATTCCTCCACTCACCACCACACATTCCCACACATTCCTCCACTCACCACCACACATTCCCACACATTCCTCCACTCACCACCACACATTCCCACACATTCCTCCACTCACCACCTCACATTCCCACACATTCCTCCACTCACCACCACACATTCCCACACATTCCTCCACTCACCACCTCACATTCCCACACATTCCTCCACTCACCACCTCACATTCTCACACATTCCTCCAATCACCACCTCACATTCTCACACATTCCTCCACTCACCACCACACATTCCCACACATTCCTCCACTCACCACCTCACATTCCCACACATTCCTCCACTCACCACCACACATTCCCACACATTCCTCCACTCACCACCACACATTCCCACACATTCCTCCACTCACCACCACACATTCCTCCACTCACCACACTCACCACCTCACACTCTCACACATACAAACTAAAGCACACCATTTCCACACTCTCCTTCACCTCCTCACTCCCAAACACTCCTACGATTTTCCTCCCACACACTTTAACACACACACTTTAACACATACACTTCCACACGCTTCCACACACTCTATCACACACTCCCTTACTCTCAGAGGATGTCTTTGAACTCTCAGAGTCTATGCGTGTTCAGTTTGGTGGTGGTGAGAATGTGAACTAAATGGTGATGATAGATGGTAGACGGTGAGGGGTGATGATTAGTTATGTTGGTAGATGGTGTTTGTGTGTGTGTGTAGTGACAGAGTAGTGTGGATGGTAGTGGAGAGAGCTAAGGGTAGTGGTGATTTGAGGATGGTAGTGAAGAGGGGCTGAGGGTAGTGGTGAGGGTAGTGGTGGGTAGCGACGTTGGTAGTAGAGAGGGGCTAAGGGTGAGTAGTGAGGAAGGTAAAGAATATTGTAGATTCCATCAAGATGTCAAATAAAAAAATATTATTATTAATATTACTATTATTATTATTATTATTATTATTATTATTATTATTATTATTATTATTATTATTATTATTATTATTATTATTATTATTATTATTATTATTATTATTATTATTATAAAATTAAGCACTTAACCTGAATGGGACATAGAGTGTTGCAAGAAGACTTGTGCAAAAGTTGGAATGTGTGAAGGGTAGAAGTGTGTGTCAGAGATGTGCGAGGTTAGTGAAGGCAAGGAAGGGTGCAAAGTTGGTGCAATAGGTTAACTTCTATTAAAAAATTATATATAGAGCAAGGAGGTCAGTTACATTGAGTATTTTGGGGCGTTTATAAGCTGTATTTTTCTATTTTTTACAGCTTTTAAATTTGATAATACAGTTACATATAAACAAGAGGGCTGAAGTACCGTAATACTTGCTGTTGTGTGTCCAATGTATGTTATCAGGAAATACAAGTTACTATGCACCTATACATAAAATATTTTAGGGCATGTGTCTGCATACACAAAATGTAGGTTATGTACCTATACATAGTATATAGGTTATGTACCTATACACAAAATATGGGGTATGATATACATACACAATATAGATTATTGTGTATCTCTACACAATATATATACAAAATATAAGACAATAGCTCTGCGAATATTCGAAAAAAGAACCTCTCATAAGTTTATAAGACAATACAAAATGTTGCTTTAGGGAAAAATAAAAAAAACTGCAAATTTGTGCCGTGCACTCTCAAGAAACTGCATGTTACACATGATATTTTATATCCGCTGTAACGTACACAATATTGTAACCAAATCATATGTCTCTGAAATATTTAGATGGTAGTAAAACTTCACTCATTTTTCATCCCATCGAAGATAATATATTTTCTGATAACTTTACAAAATTTATATAGTATCTCGGGTCATTACAGCTTCAGCGTTTGCTGATTAAACTACGATAGAATACTATCCAATATTTTCAATATCATGGTGATGGTGGCTGCATGTCTCTCAAGATGCTGTGAGGACCTTCTGAGACTCTGCTCAGTATTGCATGCATTGTTTCTTTTATGGTCTTCAATATATTCAAAGCTCTTTTAAGCATTTTACTTTGAAAACAGACGCCTCTCTCAGTACGAAAACTACCTTGCTAACATAAGGTCCCAATCAACTATTAACTAACTTCTTCCGTTGTGTAAGTGGGGATGTTTACCCCTCACCACCACTATTGTGGGAATTTATCACTGAAAGGGGAGTCTACTTTTTTATATCCATACACATTTGTTCATATCTATTCAGATTCATTCTGCAATGGCTTGTAGTGTTGTAAGAGACTTTTGCAAACCTACAACTTTCTAATTTTGTTTTAAACATCGAAACCATTTAGAATTTGTCTTGTGTTTATAGCTCTTGAAAACTGTCCCATTTTTACAACTGATAGTTAAATACAGCTATCAAAGCAATGCAATCTGTTTACACGTTCTGTACGACTTCTGTCAACACCTGGCGAAAATTTCATTAAATATAATTTTTACTATTCGACTCTGTAACATGAAATCAAAGAGTATTACAACCAGCTTAACTTGCTGTAAATACTCTGTATTTGAGCCAGCTTAACTAACTCAAATACACTTTCTCGTACAATAAGTTTTACCTCTGGGTCAGCAGGTTACATATGCTATGCGTGTCTGTTAGTAGCACTGCCTTCAAATAAATATTAATAGACAGAGCTATAGGCCACATCAGTAGTTTTTGAATTTCTAATTATGATAGATTTGAAAATATTGCTCCAGTTAGTGAGATGAGACTTTCTTATTTTCTTCACTAAAAGAATCTATGTGAAAAAAATTCATGTCGGGTATGTGCTACTAACATGTGAATTCATTAGCCACCATTTTTCAAGTAAAGGGATAACTTTATATGCTTAATTTTTTTCTAAAAAATATTTTGCTCTTTGGAAAGCAATTTAGGCATTAAACGTAGATTCTTTTAGTCAAGAAAATAAGAAACTCTTATCTCAATGAGTGAAGCAATATTTAAAAATCTATCCTAATTAGAAATTTTAAGAACTACTGGTATGGCTGGTAGCTTTGCCTATTATTATTTTTTTTTTAAACTAACAGACAAGCTGAGTATATGTAACCTGTTGACCCAGAGTTAAGACTTATTGTAGGAGAAAGTGTATTTGAGTTAGTGATTATGGTAGATGTAGAGAGACTAAGGTAGTGGTGGTGGTAGGGGTGTGGTGGAGGGGGTGGCGATTGTGGTGGTGGTGGTGGGGATGGGGAATGCGATGGTGATGGTGGGGTTGTAGAGGTGGTGGTGGTGGTGGTGGTAAGGTGTAAATGGAGCTGGTGTTGGTAACAGCAGTGATACGGTTCAGGGCCAACATGCTTGGCACAGTGTGACATCCGAGTAACCCGAGCTGGCACAAGTTACTGACCTCAACATAGCGTGAGAAGTCTTTACCGGGAGTGCTGCGAGTAGAGGACCTGGGGAGAGTAGTGGGCACGGGAGGGAAGAATCTGGTATCCGATCTTCTTCAGCGTCTATAATGTGGTGTTCAGTTACCCTGGGACTCTTGCAGCGTCAGGAATGCTCACTGACGCGCGAACCACTAAACAATTTACTATTTGTAGATGAATGGTTCAGAGAACCGACAAGTTGATAAATTAGACACATATGCAACACTTGGGTATCTTTAATGAGGAACCGTTTCGCCACACAGTGGCTTCATCAGTCCATACAAAGAAGAATGGTGAAGAACAGGAGTTTGAGGGAATCAGTCCATCAATCTTGAAAAGATTGATGGACTGATTACATCGACTCAAGGCTGAGGGACTTATTACCTCAAACTCCTCCTGTTCTTCACGATTCTCCTTTGTATGGACTGATGAAGCCACTGTGTGGCAAACTTCCTCATTAAAGATACCCAAGTGTTTCAGAGATAGTGGTTACAGTAGTAATAGTTCCAGCAGAATAATTAAAACTCTCAACTATCTGAACAGAATCTGAGGTAGCTAGACAGTAGCATTATAATAAATTAGATAAAATAAATTAGATAGGGGTAACTCCTAAAATAGGCCAGTAGACCTAATACAGTTTTTGCCCATCTTAAGATTCCTCTCACAGATAATCATTCACACTCACATATTTCTCTTACCATGACATTAAATCAGTAACGCTACATGCAAATGTGTTTCACTGCTGTATGTTTTTTGCCCCCCCAAAAAGAATTGCCCTTTATTCTTTAGTATTTTTTTCCTCAAGGGGATCACAGAGGTTACATCTGCCAACTACCATTTATATACTTGAAATACGAAACTCTTCCTAACCTATAAAATGCGCTACTTTTGAATATTCTCTCTTTTACCATTCCATGTCTCCAGTTCCTAAAAAAAATGTATGTAAACACTCGAATGCGCACAAGCGTTTTATACTGCTAATGTTTTGGGGTATTGTTTAGCATATTCATTGTCAAGTATTTATTATTATGATATATATATATATATATATATATATATATATATATATATATATATATATATATATATATATACATACCCTATATATACGGAAGCTTCGTCACAGTTAAAGCTTGTTCTGCAGTTTGTGTCTGTCTTTGTATATGTAAACAATGCGCCACTTTATCCACCTTAACAAATCAGTTGATTTTTATGACAGCTTCCGTAATTAATGCTTCCAAGAAGATGATTTTGGAGCTGAGGGAGATAAAGGAGTAGGTGCCAGGGAGCCTCTCAGTTTACACTATCGAGTGGTTTCATTGTTGATGCCAACCCCATCTTCTGCCATCTAGTAGAACAGAGGAGAGGGGACGAGCGGTGGAGGGGAAGGTATAAGAGAAAGTACGACTTGCCATCTATTATGCATGTTTCTGCATTTAAGCGAAGATAGGTTGTATATAATGTTAGGTGTTGGTATTATAAGAAAGTGCTCCATAATTTTAGAAATAATGCCATCAATTTGTGGGAGCTTTTAGGGAGTGAAGTCACGCATTGACTTTATTCTCTAAAAGCACCCAAAAATTTATTAAATTATTTATAAAACTATGGAGCACTTTCTTGCAATATCAACACCTTACATATATACAACCTATCTCCACATAAATGCAGAAACCTGCTTAACACCAATGAATGAATTTCTTTGTCGGCTGTTGCCTGATGTCTGTCGCTGAGTTACCTGGAGGATCTTATTATCAAGCTGTACAATTTATTAGTAAGTTTCCTAGTTGCCTGGTGTCTCCTTCTGTCACTTTGTTCTGAAATATGACACTTATATTTATTCAATACTGGATGATGTTTATAAGTGTACATTAATTATACATGTTCTAAGAGAACGCCACTTAGAACCTTCGTGTACCACAGTAAACATATAATCTGAACAACATAACCAGCAGTCTCTTGCGTAACTTTGGGCATGTTTAGGAAAAATTTCGATTTACCGTTTCGTGAAATGATCACTTGGTTCTTCTGATGCTTTCCTTCCTGACAGATATACCTACCTCTTCCCCTTACTTGATATCATGTTTGAAAATAGCTCTTCTGAACAGCCAAATATCCCTCTGCTCATTCCTAAACACGTTTCCTCTTCTTGTTTGAAAATCTGGCAACACTCCATAGAGTTCCTTGGCGGAGGTATATCATAAGAGGTATATCATAAGAGGTATATCATAAGAGGTGAGAAAGACTCGACTACTTCTCAAAATATTTATCACGTTGCATATTTATCAACGTTGATCTTACGGTGAAAATTCGGTCACCAACATAAGGATTTTTTTTCTCTTGTTACCTGTATTAATTTTCGTTTTCTGTGTAAGAGAATAACACTAAAACGTTCTTTTTATTGTTTTTAATCATTTGCAAAATTTAAAATGTAAATTGAATTTTGAATAATTTAATTCTTAGATTTTACATTATATTGGTTTCCAATTATTTCGAATTATTACCTCCAAGACCTAAACCAGAATTCTCTGTAAAACAAGTCATAGCCATCATGACGAGCTTATTTATGTGGGTTTTTCACACCGGTTCTCACTCTATCCAACCCTCCCAAGCAAGTCATAATAAGACCTTATAGGCTATCAGATTATTCACATAGAATTTTTAGCTATTTCTTCACAGCCTATTTCACGCTTAACTTTAAAAGGGTTAGGCTTAGTAAGATTAGACTGGTATCTAGCAATTAAAATGTACCATTTACAACACACCTGAAGGTCAATAAATAATTGATAATGTAGGCGAGAAAAGAGACGGAGAGGAATAAACTAGGATCAAACAGGAGTCCACCGTCTTTAGTTTTCTCTCCTACGTTGCAGTTTCATTGCTCTGCCCTTACAAATATGTTTTAATTGCTTAATTTTGATTGCTGGTCAACAGCCTTCCCAACTAAGCCTGACCCAGACTAACCGAACTATAGACAATGTAAATGGAAGAATTTGCCTAATTTTTTCTCCTGAGAGAACTGATTTGTTTTAAACAGTAGAAATACCAACAATTACTTAAGATAATAGGCTGGTTTCCCACCAAAGAAGGATGACCCAAAATAGGAAAAACTTACCATCACTCACTCGCTGTCTTGACAGCTGCAGACATCACATTTCAAATAACTTTCCAAAGAACAGCGTCGCTATTCCTCCACAGTATTAGTCATGGTTAAAACCTTAAAGCTCTCCTGGATAGGCCAACGGTCTCTCTATTCTTATTAAAAATATAATAGTAATAAAATTAGTCCATATTTGCCTTCCGGTTTTGCAATCAATTTTTTCAAGAACAAGATATTTTTTATTTGAATTCAATTTTAAAGTAAAAAAATTAACTCAGTCTTTCTTAAGCTTAATTACTTCTTTATACACTAAAAGTCCTGTCAATCATCTAATTATATCAATGAATAAAACAAAGCAAATATCTGATATATCGCTTTTTCTGTGTACCAAGAACCTTTCCTTTTTTTCTGTATACAAAATATTCTTATTGTCATCGATCTCTTTGCTACTATATTCCCTTTCTCATTGATTTTCATCGCTCATACATAGTCCTGTATGTTCGTAATGCTCTCTCTAGTGTATATTCTCTAGATGATATCACTGGATTATGTCCTTCGTATACTTTCTCTGTATGGTGTATATCCAGGCCATACTTTCACTGTATGGTGTATGTTCAGGTCATACTTTCATTGTATGGTGTATGTTCAGGTATACTTTCATTGTATGGTGTATGTTCAAGTCATACTTTCACACAGTTTCCCTTAATCGTGTGTGTTTTGTATTTATTTTCACTATATAGTGCATGTTTAGTATGGAGTATCCCTAGTACATACTTTCAGTGTATGTTATGCTTTTTACCCTACAGTGTGGTGTATATCCTGCAAAAACTTTTACTGTATAATGGGACATACTTTCACTGATGTGCGTTCTGTATATACGTGCAGTGAATATTTTTTTATATTCATGTTTATTAGTCTCCACGTACATTCACTCATGTATGTCTCTACATAATTTCACTTATGTGTGTCTTCACATACTTTCACTATTGAATGTCTTCACACATTTTAACTCATGTATGTCTTCACATACTTTAATGTATGTATATACGTACTTTCACTCATGTATGTCTTCACATAATTTAGTATAAGTATATGTTTACTTAAGAAATTATAAGTCTTAACTCATAAAAAGTCAAATTTCAGTTAAATTAAGAAAATCAATCTGCTCACGTTCTGTCAATAAGTTACAATATATTTTAAAAACTTACTAACAATCTGTTTTAAAGACCTCACTAAAATAAAGTCCTAGACATTAATAAAATAACTTAAAGTTGTGACTAGCAATATTTTTCAAGAAATTACTAGTAAAAATTTTCAAGACGATAACAATATTTTTCAAGACATCAATAACAATATTTTTCAAGACAGTATTTTTCAAGACGTTAATAGCAATATTTTTCAAGACATTAATAACAGTATTTTCAAGACATTAATAACAATATTTTCCAAGACATTAATAACAGTATTTTCAAGACATTAATAACAATATTTTTCAAGACGTTAATAACAATATTTTTCAAGACATTAGTAACTGTATTTTTCAAGATGTTAATAACAATATTTTTCAAGACATTAATAACAATATTTTTCAAGACGTTAATAACAATATTTTTCAAGACGTTCATAAAAATATTTTTCAAGGCGTTACTAGTAATATTTTTCAAGACTACTAACAATCTTGTTTTAAAGATATTATTAATAATTTTTGTCAAAATGTTTTTAACAATATTTTTTTAAAAAGTTGCTTACCGTTTTTTTTTTCAAGAAATGACAATTTTTTTTGAAGATGTTATTTACATTTTGTTCAAGAAGTTATTAACAAACTTTCAAGACGTTACTATCTTTTGACGACGTTACTAACAAAGACGTGGCTACCTAACCTTGTCAAAACCTTATTAACAATCTTGTTCAAGACGTTATTTACAATCTTTTCCATAACGTTACTTACATATTTTTTTCTGATTTCTATAACGTTACTCACAAATTTGTTTCTGCTTCCTATAACGTTAGTTACATTTTTTTAAGACTGTATTACCATTCTCATCACTGTAATAAATTATGGTGTAGCTCTGAAGAATGCACGTTTCTCATTCTATTTCATTTACCTCAGTTTTCACCAAATTTATTGCTCTATTTTCTCAGTTTCGTATAATTCAACTATATGCTGCAAAATTTAATTCCGTTATAAGACTTACCAAGTTCAGTCACTGATTCTCTACTTTACTCAAATTACTTCCTATTGTAATGCGTTATAACCTTACCATCACTTTCCACTCAATTACTGTACAGATTCCATCCCATTAATATCCAGTGTCACACTGTGATCATGCATTTAACTTTCTTAATATTCAGTTTCATCGTATTAATACTAAATTTCACTCCAAATTCATCTTGTTCTACCAACTGGCATTCAGTTTCACCTCACTAACCTTGAAATTCAACATAAATAATCCTGCTTAACCCAATTGGCACCCAATTTCACTTCATCAGTCGCCATCTTCACCTCACTAACGACCAGTTTCACCCCATTTGAAGAAACTTGCGTAAGAAATCCTCCCTTGAAGAAAATATCATTTATTCACAAGCTTTCAATTTCCCTGCACTGACAGACAAATCGATGGACTCGCGCCAACCTTCGCCCAGAAACCAGTCATCAAACAGGAGGAAGGAGGCAAGCACATCAAGTTCGAATGTCGCATCCTGGCTGATCCCAAACCCGCCATCACTTGGTTCCGTGACGGACTCAAGGTGCAAGAGTCCGCACGGTGCAAGGTGAGTCCTGTAGCGTGTGTGTGTGTGTTTGAGAGAAGAGAAAGGGGGGAAGGAGGAGAGGGGAAAAGGATGGAAGTGTGGAGAGTGGATAAAAGAGAAACAGACTTACTAAGAGATGGGAGGATGGAAGAGAAAGAGAAGGAGACTGGAACAGTTAAGTGGATGGGGAGGTGGGAGAATTAAGGAGGAAGAGGAGAATGGAAGAGTTGTGAGGATAGAAAAGTTGTGAGGATGGTGGAAGTGAAAGTGTCTCCAGTAATGGTCAGTGTGTTGTGTTGATACTCTTGCTGCTGCCACTAGTAAGTACTCTTGCTGCTGCCACTAGTACTCTTGCTGCTGCTGCCACTAGTACTCTTGCTGCTGCCACTAGTAACTTTCTGCTGCTGCCACTAGTTGCTCTTTGTACTGCTGCCACTGACCTTGTAGTATGTCGCCATGTACTCTTGCTGCTGCTGCCACTAGTACTCTTGCTGCTGCTGCCACTAGTACTCTTGCTGCTGCTGCCACTAGTACTCTTGCTGCTGCTGCCACTAGTACTCTTGTTGCTGCTGCCACTAGTACTCTTGCTGCTGCTGCCACTAGTACTCTTGCTGCTGCGCCACTAGTACTCTTGTGCTGCTGCCACTAGTACTCTTGCTGCTGCTGCCACTAGTACTCTTTGCTGCTGCCACTAGTACTCTTGCTGCTGCTGCCACTAGTACTCTTGCTGCTGCTGCCACTAGTACTCTTGCTGCTGCTGCCAC
The DNA here is from genome assembly GCA_009830355.1 of Cherax destructor. Taxonomy (NCBI): domain Eukaryota; kingdom Metazoa; phylum Arthropoda; class Malacostraca; order Decapoda; family Parastacidae; genus Cherax; species Cherax destructor. The sequence goes on along the minus strand of WNWK01001071.1, from coordinate 238,791 downwards.
TAGTACTCTTGCTGCTGCCACTAGTACTCTTGCTGCTGCTGCCACTAGTACTCTTGCTGCTGCTGCCACTAGTACTCTTGCTGCTGCTGCCACTAGTACTCTTGCTGCTGCTGCCACTAGTACTCTTGCTGCTGCCACTAGTACTCTTGCTGCTGCTGCCACTAGTACTCTTGCTGCTGCTGCCACTAGTACTCTTGCTGCTGCTGCCACTAGTACTCTTGCTGCTGCCACTAGTACTCTTGCTGCTGCTGCCACTAGTACTCTTGCTGCTGCTGCCACTAGTACTCTTGCTGCTGCTGCCACTGTACCTTGCTGCTGCGCCACTAATACTCTTGCTGCTGCCACTAGTACTCTTGTGCTGCTGCCACTAGTACTCTTGCTGCTGCGCCACTAGTACTCTTGCTGCTGCTGCCACTAGTACTCTTGCTGCTGCTGCCACTAGTACTCTTGCTGCTGCCACTAGTACTCTTGCTGCTGCTGCCACTAGTACTCTTGCTGCTGCCACTAGTACTCTTGATGCTGCTGCCACTAGTACTCTTGATGCTGCCACTAGTATTCTTAGCATTCATCCTTTAAAGATATTAATATAAATAGATGATTTTACAGTCACTGCCGAAATAATAGTTCTATAAGAGCTCACGAGGAGCAGATGTTATTGGTGGTGCTGCTGAGTGTGGTGGTGCTGCTGAGTGTGGTGGTGCTGCTGAGTGTGGTGGTGCTATTGAGTGTGGTCGTGCTGATGAGTGTGGTGGTGCTGCTTAGTGTTGATGATAATGATGAGTATGTGTGTGTGTCGTTGCAGGTGATGATCGAAAAGGACGAAAAATCCTACTTCGTGACCATGGCTCTCACTAACGTCACGGTGGAGGACGCAGGGAAGTACAAGGTCACCGCCAAGAACGAACTTGGAGAGAGCAATGCCACAATTAGCCTAAACTTCGACAGTGAGTATCATCCCCAGAGACTGCCTCCTCCCACTTTCCCCCTTCTCTGGCAAGAGATCCCTTCCTAAGTCCTTCCCTTCCTTCCCCTTCGACCTCTTGCCAGTACCCATGCCCCAACCAGCGACTTCCCAACTTTACCCAAATTCTCCAAGAACCCAACCAGGAGTGGGACTGTGTTTTTTTTTCTCTGTCCCACCTGATGTTTTGTCTGGCAATACAGTCTATTCCTTCTGTCAGATCACTGGACTTTTCTCGTTGATCAAAAATATCATTCTTATTTAGGTTGAATTTTTTGTCAAACTTCCACTATTTTCATTATAAAGTAATTTCGCCTCTGCGTGAGAAGGAGGCATCGAGTGCACCTGCCAGGCAGCTCTGCCAGTACGTCTCATACAGGACTATTACGACAGGCCTGTCAAAGAATTCTTTAAAAAATATGTATCACTGGGGTTCTTATGGATGAATGGTCTTTATTGGACCTTCCAGAGTGTCAGGTGTTGCTACTTTCTTTTAGTTAATGTTTTACTTCATATTATTTCAGAGATCTGGACACGAACAGTGACCATCCCTCAAGGATAGTACTGACCTACGAATATCGGTAGTGACCTAATCTGGCTCTTGTCTGACTGGAAATAAATAGTGATGACTCCAGGAGAAAAACAATGAATACTGATGAGAAGACCTTAAGAATGAGATGAACCATAATTTTACTATTTAGAAATGACCTAAAAATTTGGCTAATGACGCAGTCAGGAAATGTGACGTAAATGGAAGAATACTGACCTTGATGAACAAACACCTGACAGAAGCACAAATATTGACCCAAACAAACACTGACCTATAAAAAAATTATAATGAACCATAAGAGAACGAACAGTGACCAACACTGATAACGCCGACGTCCATACAAGGACCAATATATTTCTCTTAAGAAACCCTTGCTGAGCTAAATTAACTAATTTTCCCCCTGAGAATTCCTATGAACCCACGTTAGCCTATGCTTGCTTAATAGTTGAATTCCGATAGAAATAACCATGAGAATAGATACAAGGACGAAACTCAGAGAAGGCAACTCGAGGGCAGATTTGTTCCCTTAAATAATGAAATCCTGCAGATATATGACTGCTTATTTTTTTATTATCCCCTTAAAAATACATCGATATTAAAAAAAAAACTTGGGATTCACAAAATAGATCTAATATTTAAAACCCACAAACAAAAAAATGAAAAACTTTTTTTAGAAATGTAAAAATATTAAAACTTAAGCTTTCAACAGAGAATTTTACATAGCACCGACCCAGTGATGGTTCAGAGCACCTGCGTGATGCTTAGTGATTCCTGGCTGCTCACTCTTAATCAATTACCTTGATTGAGGAAAACTTGAGACTCACGCAAGACACAAGAAGTGTTCTTACCTCAACTCTTCTGAGCATACCTGGATTTTTCTTTTCATTTATTTAATAACTGTGACTACGAGTCCTGATATAGATATATCAGCTGGGAAACTACCAACAAGCACAATTTATTAACACGCAAAATATATTCAAATGTACTATACATATGCTTGTAACTTTTTCAATGAAGAAGTTGAAAATCCCGGATTTCTGAACTTTCTACAGATCGTCTTGCATTACCAATTATATAGCGGAACAGTTAAAGACAATTATGTCATTCATCGAATGAGATTTCATTTTAATCTACAATTTTAAGTGGGTCTGGATTTGTCAGAAGGAATTCAAAATTTCTTGCGGAGGTACTGGAAAATACACTACTGTTTCTGCTATGTATTACTGATATGTCTTGAATAATTAACTTTTTTAGGATAATGTTTTGGATGTACGGCCATGAACACGCTACCTTGGCCAGATTTGGTTATTAACCCATCACCCTGGTCAGATATAAACCATAGAGTCACATCCCTGGCCAGATCTTGTACATGACGACTCTACCCTCGCTATATTTTGGTCGTGAAAGCGCTACTCTGGCCAGATCTTGGTCATAAAGCCGTTAATCTTGTCAGATCTGGGTCATAAAGCCGTTACTCTGGCCAGATCTGAGTCATAAAGCCATTACTCTGGCCAGATCTTGGCAATGAATATACTATCCTCACCAGATCTGGGCCATTAAGCAACTAATCTGATCAGATCTTGGTAAGGGAGACGCTATCCTCACCAGATTACAAATCCAATACATTGGAGTCAGAGGTTATTATTACAAGGGTACTATCGGCTCTAAACACATTGAGTGTTCACATGAATATCACTTTACTGTGGTATATCAACAACTTTTCGTGGCACAAGCGTTCTCCACTCTTTTCGAATATAAAGCGGAAATATCTTGCCTGATATACTAAATGACGTGGATATTCCAAGTTATACATCTTCGTAGGAGTGGTAGACATGTCATCACAGGAGAGGTATACATGGCATCACAAGAGGGGTATACATGGCATCACAAGAGGGGTAGACATGTCATCGCAGGAAAATCATACATGTCATCACAAGAGGTGTAGACATGTCATTGCAGGTGAGGTAGACATGTCATCACAAGAGAGGTATACATGTCATCACAGGTGAGGTATACATGTTATCGCCTAAGCACGTATACACATGGAGTGGTGCTCAACCAGAGCTCCCTGACTCCGTGCACTTTAGTCTTTTGGATACTCTTGTCTTCTTGAGTCAACACTAATAACATACATGGGTATAATTTTGACTAGGAACGTTTTAATGACATCAAGATAACTTAAAAACTGTAGTGTCTCGCTGATGTTCCTTATTTTAATTGTTTCTCATTGGAATGTTTGATCACCTAAGAGATGATGACCTTACAAACGAAATAATTTTAAATTAAGCTTACATTATAAAATAAATGAATTGGAATTGAAATTTTAAACATAAGAGGAAAGTACCTAGACAAATAGGACATTTAATCCCTAATGATCCTTAATGACCTCCCTTTCCCTCTCCTTGTTTTGATGTCTTTATTTTCCAATAGCAACATAATATATAAATTTAGAAATACAAAACCCTGTTATTGACGATCAGTCTTATACCCTCAGAGTCAGAAGACTAGTTAAGCAAGTTAACAAAAAGTTTCGTCCTGGTTTAAAGTAGTACGTCTATGAAAGACACAAAGTTAAGAAAGCCAGTTGAAATATATCTTTTTGCTCGTTCAATGAAAATAAAGAAAAATTAGACTTACAGTCTAATTACTTAAGGGGAACGTAAGTTCCCCCGTCTTCTAATAACATGTTAATTTTTCCACTATAATCTACCTTGTCCATAATTACTATCGCATTTGCTTTGTCTGTTTCGTAAGGTGAAGTCCAGGAACTTTCCTTAATTCACTGAGGACAATTGTCCTCAGTGATTTGTTAAGTTATACCATGAATCAAGGAAAGATCATAGACTTCACTTTACGAAACAGATAAAGCAAATGAGATAGTAATTATGGACAAGGTAGATTATAGTGGGAAATTGAACATGTTATTAGATGACGGGGGAACTTACGTGCCCCTTAACTCTGGGATCTGTATTCAACTGGAGCTTCGGAGCTGAGCACTGATGTCTCGCTGCACGGGTTCGAAATCTGGGTTGCACAGTAACTATGGAGCCGAGCCTTGTTATCCGGGGTCGAATCCTGCCAGATGATAACAACTATGGTCACAAATATTAAATTTATGAGCATTTCTATTATATTTTAAAATTTCTCTTAGGTTAATGGAATACCCAATTATCACGTTCTCTCTCCAGGTTTGGTATTAAAATAGTAAATAGATAATATGAATATCATTTTGATTAAATCTAATACACTTTAAAACTTAATTTTACTTAAATAATTTAAAAGTAGCTTTGCTATAAAATGTAATTATATGTTAAATTTATGGTATAATAATAATTTAAACTTAAAAATTGATAGGAAAAACATATTATCATTAATTTAGGTTAAAATGTGCAGAATGGCCTGTGTACAGGATTACTTAGCGTACAGAATTACCTATGTTGAGGATTATCTGTGTATAGAATTTTATGTGTGTAGGATTACTGTGTTTTGTGTTTGTGATTTCGTCTTGTCCTCGTCGAATGAGTGTTCATTATGGGTGTTCGGGTAGATTGAATGTGCTCAGATAAAGTTTTTATATATGGAGTATCCACTTTAGGGAACAAATGAAGCATGTATTCATAGACTCTAGTCATGTTTTCGAATACCCGAGAGTAGGCTTGAATATGAAAAAGATCGCTTCGAAGCGGTTTGGCCGTAGGTTGTAGTAGTGACCTCATGTGTGTGTGACAGTTGTGACCCCTGTCCTCCTCCCAGTGTCACATACCTTATCATAAACTGCCTAATTGCTCAATCAATAACCTAACCACTACTAATTAAACGTTGATCGTCTGATTAGTCAAGACTTCTAAAGTTAGTTTCCCTCGCCTCCCAACCTAACATACTTGCTTAAATATATCAGCTAAAAGCCTGCACACAATAGCGCTACTTAAATGGATGTACTAAAATATAACATTAAATGGTATACCATTCCCATCGTGGCACCCGCATCAGCAAACATATTAATACTGACAACTGACAGACAAGTATACTGGGAATATGCTGACCACCAGACTTATACTTGTTCATACTTCTTGTACAATTGTTATTCTTGTTTTTATTTGGTATTTATAATTTACGCTTTTTCTTTATTTTATGGCACTTATGTTTCTTTAAATTTAATTTGATATTAATGATTTTTGTTTTGTTTGTTGCTACATTTAAATATTTGTTTTTTAGTTATTTTTATAAAGCGTCAAATTCAAAATTCGATAGAGCACTGCTGCCTGTTTTATGCGTCACTCAAAGTATAACTATATAAGAATGTAGACAAGGAAAAAATTCTGTATAATTTTTGCAATCTTTTTTTTTTGCAATCAAATCATATCAGTTTTAATTAACGTGTCAACAAGTAAATTAAAAAACAAATGTATTCTTAATTCGTGGGCGATCTTCCTTTTAAAATAATATTCCTTAATTCCATCTTTCCAATAAACTCTCGAAGCAATTTTTTTTTTAAACTGAAAATATTATTCTTGAGTGCACCGCCACCAGAGGCATAATATCAGGCCCTTATACACTCGTGTATATATATAGTCTGGAATGCGCACTAGGCGTCCCATGAATGGCACTTGGCCAACGAGTTATATAATTGGTCGTAAAACTCTCAGTTTTTTTGTATTTAGTTAAATTCATTGGCTTGCGTACGATTATTTTTTAAAGGAAAATAAATTTAATATTTTAAAACCTAGATAATGCACATCTAGCTTTCAGTTACATGGGTTTCATTTAAATTTCTACCAAAAAGAGGAATTAGCAAATGAAATATTTTGCCAAATGCGTGTTTAGTCTGTGCACCTGTGAGCAGGACTCACGTCTGTGAACTGTTGCCTAATCCTTACCTGCTTTCACAAATCCACTAGATGTAACATTATTATTGTTATTATTATTATTGGTATTATTTATTTTTTCTTTGACGTATATACTAAATCCAGCACGGGTCATGCTCGTCTGGTTAATACATAACATCTGTCGCAGCCGAGGTTTAACATCTTCATTACTCGCCTCATTATCACTTTCCTTGTTCTTATTCTCTATTATTCCTTTATTTTATATACCTGCTTTTATTATTCTGATTTTACTCTTGTTCCTTTTTTACTCTCTTCACTACTCCTGTTATTCTTTTTTTCTTCGCTTTCCTGTCAATGAAGTATAGGCCTTTCAACCGTCTTCCCCACCCATCTCTTCATTCACCTAAAACTCCCCCAGTATCTTTGTGGCCTCCCTGTATTTAGCTTTCTTGTAGCTTTCCTGCAATCCTACAAGTCTCCTTCCCGTTCTCTTCTTTTAAGATTTATCTCCGTTTTTTTCTCATTTTCTTTCTTACTCTTTCTACCCTTTTTCGTGTTTTACCTCCCTGTCTATCCTGGGCATCATCTTTCGGTCCCCATCATCTCACGCAGCACCATCACGCCGTGTAATTCCTTCGTGCTCCGTCTAACACTGGGTCTCCTCCCTCCCTGTGTGTGCGACGTCAGGTTCCTTTATGATGCTCACAGCCGACGAGGCGCCCCTGCCGTCCAAGGAGGGAGTGCGACCCACCTTCACTGAGCGACCCAGCATCAAGCAGAGTGAGGACGGCTCAAGTGTCATCTTCAGCTGCCGCTGTGTGGGCAGCCCACAGCCCACAATTGTATGGTAAGTTACAAAACACTAGATCTGACTTTTAAATGTTATAACGTCAGTACATTGTTCCAAAGTAGAGTTAAAACTCTATTGGTACAACTTTTTAAATGGAACTATTCCAGAGTCTCGGAAATCGTGATCTACAATATCTTCATAAAATTTACTTTTTTAACATATATTATCATGTTAGTTTCGGAATCTAAGCTGCCTGACAGTTTCCAGTTGTCAGCTTATAATCCATTGCTATACATTATTTATTCCCTGAATGGAAATCCCCTGCATATCTTGCTAGTCTTATACTTTATTTTCTTACAAAATATGATTATATGAATAACATTACCTAAAAAAATATATTGATAAAAAAAGCATCGTATTTTATGGACTCATCACTGCAGACTTTAATTAAAAGATATTTCTACTACAAGTTTTTAAAATGTTCATAATGCGTAAGACATATACACAGTTCAAAACATTTATTGAGGAAATGTTTCTCAACAAATGAAATCTTCAGTCCTAATACAGAGACAACTAGGAAACGGGTATATATAGGCGGGAGTCTAGTGGCAAACTGTAAAAGGGTAGAGAGGCATTAGAGGTAGTAAGAAGTTGTAGTACAGCTAAGGTGAGATGGGTCGGGTTTGATAAGAACCTGTCAGCAGTAGAGTAACATTAAAGTGCTCCCTGACGCAGGCGTGACTTAGCTGGCTGGTGTCATCTAATGACAGTGTCCAAGATGGGTAAGAAACTGTTTGCTAAGACTCCGAAATGCTATGGAAACTGGATTTCTGTGGGATTTGCGGCCTCTAAAACCGTTTACGATATAGGTCATTTTCAGGTATAATTAGCTAAGTATCTCCGAATTTCATGAGATGGTCGTGCTTGCTTCTGCGATGGACTCAAGCATTTTTCTGGTCATCACGGTTGCAGGCATGTTTTTGCTCACATATTCTTATTTCAAGAGATCTTGCTCTCTCGCTCACATGTTCCTAATTACGTCCTCCACAGGGTATGACAGACTCCTGCACTAGTGTGTGTGTTGTCAATTTATCTGTTCCTAACTAAATCTCTGACAGTGGACGATGAGTTAGTAGCTATTTTAAACTGACTGCCTTTCATTGTCAAGGATATATTTGAAGTTACGTTGCTAACAGGCAGAACGATAGATTTGGCTGGTGGTTCCTCTGAAGTGACGACGTTGTTCCTCTTCAGAATGTGTCCTGAACGTTCTCTGTAGTCATCGTTGACGTGAAGAGGTAGTGCAGTAGTTTGAAAACTTGGGTAATGAATTCACATTCCTCTTCGAGGAATTGTGGATTGCATATCCAATATGCCCTTAGAAAGAATCGTATCACGACGCCCCTTTTAGTTCTATTACCATGATGTGAGTAATAATGAAACAAGTACAGCAGTGTATTTATTTTAACAAGTTCTGTCTCACTTTATATACAGTGAAAGCTTTATGTCTCACTACTTATAAGAACATAATAAAGAAGGAGCACTACAGCAGACCTACTGGTCCATCTCGTGATCACTTTTGAAGATGACACAATGACGAGCTATAGACCTCCTAAGGAGCCAAATAGAGCACTAAAAGGCGTTTATGTATAAGTTGGTATGTGAGTCGTCGTAAAGCTGAGTGTTAATGTGGTGGTGGTGGTGGTGGTGGTTTTGGTGGTGGTGGTGGTGGTGGTGGTGGTAGTGATGGTGGTGATGGTAATGGTAGTGATGGTGGTGGTAGTGATTGATGGTGATGGTGGTGGGTGGTAGTGATGAGTGATGGTGGTGGGTGGTAGTGATGAGTGATGGTGGTGGGTGATAGTGATGAGTGATGGTGGTGGGTGGTAGTGATGAGTGATGGTGGTGGGTGGTAGTGATGAGTGATGGTGGTGGGTGGTAGTGATGAGTGATGGTGGTGGGTGGTAGTGATGAGTGATGGTGGTGGTGGTATGATGAGTGATGGTGGTGGGTGGTAGTGATGAGTGATGGTGGTGGGTGGTAGTGATGAGTGATGGTGGTGGGTGGTAGTGATGAGTGTGTGCTCTTTGAGAAACTTTAGAGCACACTTGCCCCATGCTCCAAGGGTCTCCGACCCTATTGGGATGAAGCTATAGCAAGGAGAAAGGCCTTCATATTTGCGGGTCTTCTGGGTCTCCCTGTGGCTGGCAGCTCCATCCCCTTCGGCTACGGAGTTCTTTGAACTAGGTTCTCTTTATACTTTGAATAAGAGTCTATCACTGCTTGTGTGGAGTAGTACGTCTAGGAATTACGACTGATTGTCTTTCTCTTCTTCAAGTGTGAATCTTATAGTCGGCTCCAAGGAGTCGATAGTGCTGAGATTGCTCTGCACGCCCAGGCTCCTGGGCAAAATGACCAAAATGTCATCGACGTAGGGCAGCCAGGTGACTGAGTTGGGGATGATCATCGTTTTCCTAGTTACTCAATATGTGGGTGGCCAAGAAACTCCACATATTCAACATCTGGATGACTAAGCATCACCATGCATACAGCATGGTTTCAAACCCCAACCGTTTCGTGGTTTGCTTGCAATCGTGTTAAAACGATTTCGTTAGTCATGTGGATGACCAGCCAACACCACACATTCATCACGTGGATAACCTAGCACCACTATATAGTAAACAAGTTGAAGCCTGTGCTCCACTACACATTAAACGAGGATGTGATATTGCAAACTCTTAACTTGGAGAGACACTGAATATAAATAAAACATTTACTTAACAATCTATTTATATATTTAGCATAAGGCGACGTGTGATAGCCCAGATCTTAGTAAACATCGTGTTGGCACAACACTAGCTGACAGTTGTTAGTTACACGATGACACGGTGACGCTCACAGCTATGAATGACACAGTGACACGCTCACAGCTATGAATGACACAGTGACACGCTCACAGCTATGAATGACACAGTGACACGCTCACAGCTATGAATGACACAGTGACACGCTCACAGCTATGAATGACACAGTGACTCACGCTCACAGCTATGAAGGACACAGTGACACGCTCACAGCTATGAATGACACAGTGACTCACGCTCACAGCTATGAATGACACAGTGACACGCTCACAGCTATGAATGACACAGTGACACGCTCACAGCTATGAATGACACAGTGACACACACTCAGTCATGAATGGCACAGTGACACACACTTGTAGTTAAGAATGGAAGACTTGAGAAATCAGAGTGAGACATGTAACTGTCACAGGCTGAGACATCCCGTGTCTCACCAGCTGGAATGTATGAAACGTCCGCGACGTTTCGCAGAAACCATGAGTGGTATGAACGACCGTGGTATACTTTATCCCAAGAAATAGAATGACCCTTACATTCCTTAACTCAATCATGAAGTGAGCTTGATATACCTCACTCCAGACATGGAATGACCTTGATATACCTCGCTCCAGACATGGAATGACCTTGATATACCTCACTCCAGACATGGAATGACCTTGATATACCTTGCTCTAGATATGGAATGACCATGATATACCTTGCTCTAGATATGGAATGACCTTGATATACCTTGCTCTAGATATGGAATGACCATGGTATACCGAACTCTAGACATGGAGTGACCATGGTATACCTTACACCAAACATAGAATTACTCTAGACATGGAATGACCATGATATACCCTGCTCTAGACATGGAATGACCGTGATATACCTTACACCAAACATAGAATTACTGTAGACATGGAGTGACCAGACATGAAATGATCTTGATATACCTTTCTCCAGACATGGAATAACTAACATATCTTGCTCCAGACATGGAATGATCTTGATATACCTTATTCTAGACATGGAATGACATTGGTACACCTTATTCTAAACTTGGAATGACCTTGCTATATCTAACTCCAGACAAGGAATGGCCTTGAAATACCTTACCCCAGACAAGGAATAACCTTAACATATCCAAGACATGAAATGACCTTGACATATTTTGCCCCAGATAAAGAATAATCATGTTATAACTTGCTCTCTACATAGAATATGCTTGACATTCTTTGCCCGAGACGTGGATCGATTCTGACATGCCTTGCCCCTGACTTGGAATAACACTGACATATTTTGCCTAAGACTAAGAATGACCAAGGTATACATTCTTCAAGTCATATAATAACCTTGAAATACATTGAATGTGACTTCACATATCATGTCTCAGATATAGTATGACTATAGGAATATCTTGCAGAAGACATGGAACGAAAATGGTATATCTTTGTCCACACATGGAATGGCATAGACATATTCCCTAGATATGGAATGACCTTGGTATATTTTGTGCCAGACATGGCATTTCTTGCTTAAGACATTGCCTGACCTTGGTATATCTTGGCTAAGCATGGCTTGAAAATGGTATACCTTTCTTCAGACATAAGATGACCCAGAAATGCTTTTTCCCAGACATGAAAGGAACTTGATAAATCCTGATATAGATATGGAATGAATTTGGTATTCCTTCATCTAGACATGGAATGACAATCGTATACTCCAAACATGGAAAGAATATGGCATACCTTGCCCCAGATATACCTGAATTCAGACTTGAAAAAAACATGTTATACCTCACCACAGAAAGGAAATGAACGTGAAATACCTAGATCCAGATATGAGGGGGGAGGGGACACTTGTAAGCCCATGTCTTGACATGGATGGGCATTTGTATATCTGGATCCAGACATGGCATGACTTTGACATATCTTGTCCCAGACATGGAATGAATGTTATACCATGCTTTAAACATGGGATGACTGTAATACCTTGCCTTAGACATGGCATGATCTTGGTATATCTTGCCTCAGACATTGATTGAAAATGGTATATCTTGTCCAGAACACTTAATGAATATGGTATATTTTGCCACAGACATGGAATGATTATGGAACACTGGTATATCCAGACATGACAGGAACATGATGTGGATGCCCCTGAGATATCCTGTCCAAGGCATGTTATGACCTTGTCCAGAAAAAAGAATGATAAAGGTATACCTTGCTCCAGATATGGAATGATCATCGTATACCTTCCTACAGCTACGGTATATCTTGCCAAGACATGGAATGGAAATAGCATACCTTCTTCAGATGTGGAATATCTTTCACATATATTTCAATAGAATGCCTTCCTGCTGACAGGGCATGATTTTGATATACCTTTCAATAAACATGGAATGACCACGGTATACCCTGATCCAGACAAGGAATACCTAGATATGAATTATCTCGATATTCCTTTTTCAGACAGAATGATTGTGGTATATCTTGTTCCGAACATGAAATGACCATTGCTGCAGACATGGAGTGACCATGGTATACCTTGCCCAAGACATGGAGTGACCATGGTATACCTTGCCCAAGACATGGAATGACCATGGTATACCTTACCCCAAACATGGAATGACCATGGTATACCTTAGACATAGAATGACCATGGAATATCTTGCGTCAGACATGGAATGACCATGTTATACCTTACCTTAGACATAGAATGACCATGGAATATCTTGCGTCAGACATGGAATGACCATGTTATACCTTACCTTAGACATAGAATGACCATGGAATATCTTGCATCACACATAGAATGACCATAGTATATTTTGCTTCAGATATGGAATGACCATGGTATATCTTGCCATATATATGGAATGACTATGGTATAAATTACCCCAAACTTGAAATGACCTTAACATATTTTGCCCCAGATATGAAACGACCTTAACATTCTCTGTCTTAGACATGGAATGACCTTAACATTCTCTGTCTCAGACATGGAATGACCTTAACATTCTCTGTCTCAGACATGGAATGACCTTAACATTCTCTGTCTCAGACATGGAAATAATATTCACGACATACCTCAATTTAAGAAAGACAGATTTTATAGTGAAAATAAAATTCCTCAGTAAAGTCAGAATTACTTTAATGCATTCACCAAACATTTGAAATGATTACGGCCTTTGATTTTTTTTTAACAGCACTTTATTATTCATTAATGCCTTAAACCAAAGTAAGATTCTGTCACAGATATGCCTCGCAGTGACTATTTTTTCACTGACACAAATATCCATTTACCCATTAATGAAACTATTCATTAACAACATGACCGTCTGCCAAAGCTCCTGATTTTTTTTTAGTTTTGAAGGATTAACTAAAGGAATAATTTCCTTGGGTTACAGGGAATTTAAGGGAAAGAAGCTGCGTGAAGGAGCACGACACAAGATGAAGGTTGAGCCTGACGGCAAGGTGTACTTCTTTGTGATGCTGGAGATCAGCAAGGTGTCCAACGCTGACGAAGGAGAGTACAGGGCCATCGCCACAAACAAACTGGGTGAAGGTGTCGCCACCATTAACCTTCATTTCGAAGGCAAAACAGCTTCAGACAAGCCAAAGTGAGTAACGTATAAATTCTACTGTTATCTATGCTAACAGAATACAATTCAATAATAAAACGTCTAATCTCATCTTGTGGTTTAGACAATATTGTGTGGAATGGTCAGCTCCTGTACCAGTGCTGTCTTAGAACCTTGTTGTGGGCATAGTTACTATGCCACAGCTACCTTAGTGTGTTGTTATGAGCATAGTTACTATACCACAGGTACCTTAGTATGTTGTTATGAGCATAGTTACTATACCACAGGTACCTTAGTACCGTATGTTGTTATGAGCATAGTTACTATACCACAGGTACCTTAGTATGTTGTTATGAGCATAGTTACTATACTACAGCTACCTTAGTATGTTGTTAAGTCCCAAACATCATACTGACTTGTCCATATATTTGTGCATTATTGAAAACCATTGATAAAATCCGCAACTCCATTTAATGTAGAATGCAAACTTTTGATTTATTTTTAAGAACAAATATTCAATACTGAGCGGATATTTAGTAGAAGTCAAGAAAAATCCTTTTCCCTACCCCCATTGAAACGTCATTTCTACATTATTTGACCATTCTGTATAAATATATTCTCTATATTAGTCCTGTGCATTTATTTACGGCGAGCATAAATTAATTTTGCTTCCTTAGAATTCCCGACGGCAAAGCCCCGAGGTTCCCTAAGAAGCCGGAAATCCGTCAAGAAGGGGACAAGCTGGTGATGGAGTGCGTGCTGGAAGCCAACCCGGAGCCAGAGGTTACCTGGTTCAAGGGAAGTGAGGTGAGTGCTCATCAGTGACACCTGGTTCGTGAGTGTCACCTGGTTCATGGTTACCGAAGTGAGGGTTTATTAGTGTCCTTTGGTTCATGGTTACTGAGATGAAGGTTCATCATTGTAATCGCTGTACTTAAATAAATTGGATTTGTACAATTTCTTGATTATTAAATGACTAGTTTCATTAAAAAAAACAGTAATTTTGGACACTTCATAAACTGAAACACATAAGGTAATCTTTCTTCATTTCTTCATGTAAAAGGTAACACTTAAAGCTGTCAAAGCTCGCCTCAGATCATAATATTTTACAAATATTATAAGTCTGAAATACTGCCGTGGATCTACTAGCTCTTGCTAGGTAGGCTTTAGTCTTACCCATCTATTCTCATTCATTTATCTATCATTTAACCTTTATTAATTTGAAAATTGTACCTGTAAATCTCTTTCTTCTCACCCAATATGTATTAATTATCTTTTTAGTATATTCAAGGTAATTTTTGTTTTATCTGATTTTTCTACTGAGAATATTTATTTTTATTGTTTCTTAGATAGTTTATACAACACTCACATATCGAGGTAGTAATCATTTCTATATATCAGATCATCATCGAAATTACTAGTGTGACTCCCTAGTCTGCACTAGCAAGATGTTTGCTATATCCACTGTAGTTTGTTAAGCGGCACACTGGACCTTAAATGCGGTATCATCATTAGCATACTAAAATAGGCTTATATTTTTTCCTGAATTTCTTTCAGTTCCGTTTATCTCTCAGATTACTCCAATTATTATAATTTCATTAATATCACTACAGTTTCAGTCGGGTTCTATTTAACCCAAATCACTTTTACTTTCCCTTCTTTGGGTCAAACTTCATCTCACGTCTTCATTCAAGAGTCAAATCATCTAAAACAAAAAGTATAAAACGAGTTATTCCATCTAAGTATTAATTACCCTTGTGGCGTTACTTGACAGATGGTTCAAGAACAGGGTCGAGTGTCCATATACAAGAAGATATGCGGGAAGGACCAGTACATCGTGTCGGTGACCATCATGAAACCCGAAGCGTCGGACGGAGGACAGTGGCGGTGCAACGCCTTCAATCCCTTCGGCGACTCTAATGCAAACATCGCCCTTAACTTCGAGAGTATGTTTTTTTTCTGTTTTGGTCAATATGTCTCTTTCATCAATGAGTAATCTAGAAAAGTGGTATTGATATATATATATATTTTTTTTAATATTAAACAATAATGATGAACTCAAACAAACTGTCCCAATTTTTCTTATATGAAGAAAAATGTTAAAATTCATATGCGAACTGCAGTTTACTGATTAGCATCGAATGTTTCATATTCAATTTATATTAATGAATTTGAAAAATTGAAATATACAATGCACAAAAATATTGGATAATAAAAGGTATCTTCAAGTAAGATTTCGCTGAAAGTAATACATTGGTTATGTATTTCAGAGGGTAAAGCCATTCCAGAGGGCTTCGCTCCCACCTTCCTCGATAAGCCTTCCATCATCCCCAACGAGTCTGGCACCATGATTACCATGAAGGTGAGTTGCTCTTGGAACTCCATGAAGATATGAGCGTTGGGGGGATCACAGTTATCACTTGGAAATAATAGCATTCACTATTATATATGCCTGTATCGATTCTTGAATCATGGTATGACGTTTAATTGTAAAAAAAAAAAGACATAGTAAAGCAGAGAGTTAAAGCTAATCATTGGTCAGTCACTGAGTAATATAAGTTTGTTTAATCACTACGTGTGTATTCTGTCACTGTTTTAAAAGTATGTTTGAACACTGATGTACTTACCTGGCATAGGAGATACTTCTGTGATAGCTCTTTTTTCAATTGACATATATCAGTGATTTCAGCGGTGATAAATATAATATAAATTCACGCTAGAAACGGTTTTTCACAGGTTCGGTGCAAGGCCAAGCCACAGCCAACGGTGGAGTGGTTCAAAGACGGTACCAAGCTTGAGGCTGCTAAGCGTCTCGTTATTAAAGAACATAAAGTCACAGCCGAAATGTTTGAGTATTCGTGCATTGTTAAGGTAAGGTGACACGAAGTCATTTCTCATTGTTATTCAGTTATTCTTATATATTTAGCAGCACTAGCTACGAGATGGCAAATTCGGATTGTAACTGACCAGATAGGCTGTTCATTGAGTGGCCAATTTAATTTAGACTGAGTCAACAGGCTTAAATCGTAGTGGGCACTCTAATACCTTTTGAGTCGCCAGAGATATGAAATATTGGTAAATCTAGCGAATCTCAAAAGACAAATGTTTGGCCCTGAGTGGACAGACTTTCTGGTCCTGGTGAAAATTCGACTTTTTCTTTAGGGCGATTATTCGTTGAGTAGCTTTACATGTAGTGTGATCTTGCAGGTGTTTGAGGTTTTTTGACTAGATAAGGAAAGTAAAAAATGTTTTTTAAGAAATTTGTATTTAAGATTTTTTTAACTTTTAAATCCAAGGGAAATATATTTTTGTAATCCCTTGTCTAATTAATTGCATGATGATTTCATAAGCAACGAGATACAACCCTTTAAATATTGTTCAGGGCTTTCATCATATATTTTGTAAAACTTTTGTAAAGTTATAATATAACCCTTAGAAAGCATCTGTCAAATCAAGGGAAATATATTTTTGTAATCCCTTGTCTAATTAACAGCATGATAATTTTATATACAACGAGGGGAAACCCTTAAACATTTTCATTATACATTTTTGCAAAACTTTCGTAAAATTATAATTATAACTTATGGAGAGAATCGGGATGATGAACACTCGATAGCACCTATAATTTGTACTCTAAACTTTAAAATGCATCCCAATAAGTAATTTCCTGGCTCATTCTTAGTACAAAAGGTGTTTGTAATGTTCTCCTTCATGACCTTTCAAAACTCTGTCTAATTTTTTTCTTCATAATACACGTATACATCGTGAAATATTTACATACTAGACATATTCCTTATACAAATACGGTTTACCCTTGCTCTTACATTATATTCTCTACTTTATTTCAAGCTTTGGCCAGGGAGGTATAAATTTTAGGGGTCAAGAAGTGCCGAATGTGAGTTTGGGTAAGGTGCAGCTGGAACAGATGAGATCATGACAGAAATGTTAAAAGCAGGTGTGGAGTGGTTGATACTTTTGTTAAATAAATGTATGAAAGAGAGGAAGGTATATAGGGCCTGGCAGAGAGCATGTATAGTTCCTTTACATAAAGGGAAGGGGATCAAAATGTAAAAATTATAGGGAAATAAACCTATTGAGTATATGGTAGAGCTATTATTGAAAGACTTAGAGGTAAAGTGGAGAGAAGGATCTCTGATGAACACGGAGGCTTTAGAATGAGTAGGCGATGTGTAGATAAGTGTTTAAATTGAAGCATATAAGTTAAATATATTAAGATAAAGGTAGGGTAGTTTTCGTTGCTTTTATTGATTTAGAAAAGGCATATGATAGGGTGGATAGGGGAGCAATGTGACAGATGTCGCAAGTGTTTGGAATAGGCGGTAAGTTATTAAATGCTGTAAAGAGTTTTTATGAGGATAGTGATGAGAAAGGGAGATTACTTTCCAGCAAAAGTAGGTATTAAACAGGTATGCGTAATGTCACTGTGGTTGTTTAACATGTTTATAGATGGGTTTGTAAAAAAGTAAATGTTAGAGGGTTGAGGAGAGGGGTGGGATTAAATTATGAGGATTTAAATACAAAATGGGGGTTGACACAGTTACTTTTTGCTTATGATACTGTGCTTTTGGGAGATTCTCAAGAGAAGTTGCGAAGGTTAGTGGACGAGTTTGGGAGGGTGTGTGAAACAAGAAAGTTGAAAGTGAACATAAGAGTAAAATGATGAAAGTATCAAACCATTTAGATAAAATAAAATAGATATCAGATTGGAGTGAGGGCGTATGGAAGAAATGAATGTGTTTAGATATTTGGGAGTGGACTTGTCGCCAGATGGGTTTATGAAGGACGAGATAAACCATAGAATCGATGAAGGAGGAAACGTGGGTGGTGCACTGAGGTATCTGTGGCGACAAAGAACATTATCCCTTTAGGCAAAGAAGGGAATGTATGGGAGCATAATGGTACCAACACTCTTATATGGGTGTGAAGCATGGGTTGTGAATGTTGCAGCAAGAAGGAGGCTGGAGGCAGTGTGGCGTAAATATTATGCAGAGATTTCGTAGCGTGGAAATTAGGAGGAGGTGTGGAGTTACTAAAAAATATTATTCAGAGGGCTGAAGAGGGGTTGTTGATGTGGTTTGATAATTTAGAGAGGATGGAGAATGATAGAATGACTTTGAGGGTGTATAAATCTGTAGTGGAGGGAAGGAAGGTTAAGGGTCGTCCTAGGAAATGATGGAGGGAGAGGGTAAAAGAGGCTTGGACATACAGCAGGCATGTGTAAGCCTGTTAGATAGGATTGAGTGGAGATAAATGGTTTTTGGGACTTGACGAGCTGTTGGAGTGTGAGCAGGGTAATATTTTGTAAAGGGATTCAGGGAAACCGGTTAAGCGGACTTGACTTCTGGAGGTGGGAAGTACAATACCTGCAGTTTAGAGGAGGGGTTTGGGATATTTTCAGTTTGGAGTGACATCTAAACTATCGTATCTGCGCGCCTCTGCAAAGACAGTGGTTATGTGTGAATGATGGTGACAGTGTTTCTTTCTCTTTTGGATCACCCTGCCTCGGTGGGAGACGACCACCGTGTTGCAAAAAAAGAATATATATATACATTAATGCATCCAAGAACGAGTGGTTATATATATATATATATATATCACATTAGAAATGCAGTGAAATCACGCATATAAATTTTAAGACAGGCAATTTTTTTATGCCAAATAAATTTTAGAAACGTTTGGGTTGATTGTTATGCTAGTTCGGTGCAAAAAAATATTAGCACACAGAGCTAGATAACTTTATTTCACTGCTTTCAGTGGGGAAGCTGCAGTGAAACATCAGGTGGTCTACAAGATGTTGTGACACATGTCACATGACGTAATCTTTAATTTTTAACTGCTGCACCAGTAAGCCAGCGTAGGCCTTTGTCATATAACCAAAAGCTTCATTTAATGGGTAATTTTATGACTAAGACCCATGTCAAGAAATATTTGTCCTGCTTCATGATAAATAAATTGTCACGAACATCTCTTCTATTGAAGCTGTGTTCGTAAAATGCCCATGATAAGCTCGCATATCAGCTGAGTAATTACAAAGTAACCTGACCTCTCTCTCTTTGGTCGAATTCTTGTGACCAACAGGGTCATAATGATATGATATTTCAGTAAAGTTGTACAATACTTCCCCGGTTACCAAAAAGGTAGAATTTCATTCAAGCTACACCAACTTCTTCCCTCACTCTGAGTCTTTCAGTATTAGTCCGACTCTGTCTTTATCCCTGTGTACCTGTGTCCTCCCTGGCTCTCTGCTACTGAGCCTGCCGGTTTCCCCGGGCTGACGGTATTGCTGACTCAGGATCCGTGTGGTGCTGACGCTGGCAAATACAAGTGCGTGGCAATGAACCAATTTGGCGAAGCCACAGCCAACGTGAACCTAAACATCGAATCAGACCCGGAGCCGACGGGCCAGGCTCCAGTGTTCGTGGAGAAACCCACTATCAAATTCGAGGAGAAGGCTGGGCGGGTTCTGATGGAGGCTCTGGTGCGTGCTGACCCAAAACCCACCTCCCGCTGGACCAAGGACGGTAAAGAACTCGACGAAGCTAGAGTAACTGCGACCGTCACCCGGGAGAAGGAGGACTTGTACCGCATCCGCATGGAGCTGCGGGTAATCTAGCAGCCTCCCCGCCACCTACTACTGCAGCTCTGCCTCTGTTTGTTTGGATGCTCACAAGGGTGGCGTGTGCTGTCTATCCTTACTAGCCTAGCACTGCTTCTTCTATTTTTTACCTAACTTATGATTTCATAATTCTTTTCTATTTTTTCAGCAACAGTATACTTACGCAACACTAATACACAGGATATACTCGGAAAAAGAAATTCTCGAATGGCTAGACAGTTAACACGTCGTTGTTAATTAAGCTTCTCTCTACAGTGCCTGTCGAGATTTTTCCATTTTCTCGAGTTTAACCCCACTGATGTGCTTGACGATTGGTCTAGCATAGCCAACTAAAACACTGTACCACTGAGACAATTAATCTTACAGCAGTGTCTTGTCTTCTAGTCACCTATACTATAGGCTAGACCTATAATTTTCTAACCCACATTAACATGCATAAACAACTTATACTCTTTTTCCAGATATTACTTAAAAATATAGATACAGAAAAAAAAAAACTTATTTTACTAGATATATTACCCATATAAATGCTCTAGTGTCATGAACCATACAGTTTAGTTAACTATATTCAATAGTTCAAAGCTCCGTTCCATCAACCAACCACAATGGAGACAACAATATACTTTCATTAGCCTATCTTTTGCTCGGGCAAATTCTTTATTTTCTCTACCCTTCTTCTGTGTAAGTTTGGCCCCGGCCTCTCACACCCAGCAGTTGGAGCTGACTGTATTTTGTTCTTTACCCAAATGATTGTTGATGTATTTTTGCAGAAACCACAACCTACTGACGGCGGTGTTTACAAGTGTAATATCAAGAACGAGTTCGGGGAACTCAACGCCAACCTGAACCTCAACATCGAAGGTACTTTAGTTTATGATTCTCTTTTTTTTTTTTTTTTTTGTATTCCATATACATTGCAAGGAAACAGAAATGAAAAAAAAATGGATTAATGATAGCAATAGTAATAATAATAATATATGGTCAATAATTATTTTCTGGTCAATGATATTACACAGATTTAAGGGTAAATTTCTGGTGCTGATTCCAAATATGTCATCGGTTTTGCTTCATTGGCTTTTGATAAATTTGGTATCCCATTGAATAACATAAAAGATGAGAAAAATATTTTGATCAGGTGGGGCCAACATGCAAAAGTCAAATCATGTAATACATACTACACTTCATTCTATATAATAACAGATTAACAAAGTAAGATGATTCAGATACCACTAATTACTACTTCTGCAAACGATGTACGATTTTCTTCTATGTGGGTTATCAGCACAGTTTTATTGAGTGAGCGTTTGGAAGAGATGCACATTAGTTACCGTTGTGCTATAAACAGCCGACAATCTCCTGGTCGATATTCAAGTTCCATTCGAGAATGTCCAGGGATGTTATTACAGTATACAAATTCTTCATCTTGGCTGAAGAAAGGAGTTCAACCTCCTGTTGTCCAATAAGCTGTTATTTTAACATTTTGTTGTAGATAGTTCTTTTCTTTTAGTCTGGAAGCTAGAAGTGAAGATGCTTGCTTTGACACATTGAAGTCACATATCAGATCATTTAGTTCTTGCAGAACTGCTGGGGTGTTGAAATGCTTGCTTCATGTTCACTTCCACTATCACCTGTGTTACATCCTAAACCCTGAAATTCTTCAACATCTGACAACGGAAGGTCAAGCAGTGTTGTAAACACAGGTATGGGAACGTCTTCACTGTGTGGCACAAGGTCTCCTTGCTGGCTCGAAATCAGGATATTCCCACTTGACTTTCTTGTATCGATTGAAACCTTTCACATTCACCATACAGAAATAACAATCGTAGTAGTGTTTTTTTGGCTCTCTCTACGTCATAGGCCCACCGAAGTTTAAACTTTACCTTTTCCTATTTTTTCACTGTCGTAAGCATTCTACACATGTTTTGCAAACCATATGGGAAGTCAACTTGACTTGTTCTTCAAGCGCCACTCCAGAATAAGCAAGAAAAGCTTGTTTTACAAAATCTGTGATATTTTTCTTTGTTTTTTTCCAAAGAGTATTCGCCACAAATGTAGCAAAATGCATTGTAATTGTCTAAGCAGACTCTTGGTGAAGAACTCATGTTTATCTGGAAAAAATAACAGAATAAAGATTACAATATTGTAACGTGGTCGTTGTTGATACAACTCCTTTCGTTAAATATTAAATTATTTAAAAATAAAATGATAAACTTTATTATAACTATTTGTATAAACGAAAACGAAACGAATACTCTCAGGTAAGTACCCACAAATGGGCGAGAGGGAAGTGGGGATAGGTGAAGAATAGATGGGTGTGAGGAAATATTTTAGAGTGAGAAATAGAGTCAGGACTAAACCCAACCTATTTGTATACACAATATGTCACTACATATACACAGGTTAAGGCTAAGTTCCCTGTTAATTGAGGGTAGGTATGCAATATTTTGCAAACTATTGCCAATTTGAAAAACCTACTTCCATTTTCGAATTCGACACCAAAATACCCAATATACCTTTAAATATCTTTGGCAACGAATTTTTGTTATTGTTGACCAGATGTATTATTATTATTATTATTATTATTATTATTATTATTATTATTATTATTATTATTATTATTTTTATTATTATTATTATTATAATAATAATAATAATAATAGATTAATTATTTAACATTATTACCTTTAACTTTTTTTTTTTTTTCATTTATAAGCTAAGGCATTTGTGTTATTTCAATCTAAAATAAGTAAGCACAATTTTTTCAAGCACACATATTCAGATAATGAATCATACGATGACTCTTGTGCTTCATATGTAATATATGTAAATATACATGTAATATATGTAAATATACATGTAATATATGTAAATATACATGTAATATATGTAAATATACATGTAATATATGTAAATATACATGTAATAATATATAGTAAATTATATCATGTAATATATGTAAATATACATGTAATATATGTAAATATACATGTAATATATGTAAATATACATGTAATATATGTAAATATACATGTAATATATGTAAATATACATGTAATATATGTAAATATACATGTAATATATCTAAATATACATGTAAATACCTTGTGTAATTCGCCTATTCATCTTGATATATCTTGTGTTTAGTGGCACCAACCATCAAGAGGCCGCCCAAGATCGTGTCGGTGTTCAACAAGAAGGTGGTGATAGAGTGCGTGGTCATGTCCACCTCGAAGCCTGCCTGCAGCTGGTACAAGGACTCCACCAAAGTCCGACTCGACTCACGCCACTGCGTCAACATCAACGAGGTGAGAAGTCAAGATTTAGGGAACGTATCGTAGAGAGAGCGGCGGAGTAGAGAAAGCCCCCTACCAAAGGAGGAATAAATACGGTCTATGTTGTAGCTATAAAGAGTGGAAAATGACTATGATCACCTGACATTGCAATATTGCTATCATCCTTTAGCTTTCATGAATCTGCATTTTCTTTACTATAAAATTATGTATGGAGTTCTAAAAAATATATTATCTCACGCAGGGGGGAGAGGGCAAGTATGTTGTCCAGATGGAGATGATCAAGGCGGAGAAATTCGACTGTGGCTCATACAAGGTGGTAGCCAAGAACGAGAAGGGTGAGACCACCTCGCAAACTGTCGAGCTCACCCAGGCCATGCTAGAGGAGGTCAGTACTAGGCTCACAAAAACGTAAGAACGAAGGAAAACTGCAGTAGGCCTACTAGCCCGTATTGGGCAGGTCTAACTCACACTCATTTATGTACCATCCAATTTCTTTCCTCAGACACTCTACCTGGGACTTTGTTCCACCCACCTATAACTCTATTGTCAAACCAGTACTTCCCTTTTTCCTTTCTAAATCTAAATCAATGCCCTCTTTTTAGACATTTTCAACATGCTATTTATATCCCTTTATTTATTCCTATTCATTTTTTTAATGAGTTCCTAATAAAAACCTATTTACCGTTTTACCTGGTAACATAAACATTATACTAAGAAGAATATCCAGACGGTAATTTATGCATTGAATGTTACGAGAAACCACGTTATTGCCGATGAACACTTTTTTAAGTTTAATATTTTCACACACAAATTTTATAAGTTCAGTTATGTTATTGAGACCCCAACCGACCTAACTTGCAATTTTTTAATTCCTAAAATGGGGGATTAAAATAAACTCTCAATATACAACCAGAGATACACCAGGCAGTGTATATTACCATGCAGTGTATATTATTGGTAATGTGAATAAAAGAATTTATGTTCTCATGATATATAATGAACATTATATCATTTTTATCAATTAATATCAGACATATAAGCAATATATATATATATATATATATATATATATATATATATATATATATATATATATATATATATATATATATATATATATATATATATATATATATATATATATATATATATATAACTGAATATTCGTTTAAAACATGTGAGTAATAATGTATTTTTTTCCCCATTTCTTCTCTTCTCATCGGCTGAACAGGAAGAGAAAAAGGTAAGCTTAGTTTCATGATGAATAATTTTCAATAGCTCTTAAAAAAAAAATATACCTCCGAATCATTTAACTCAGTTCACATAATTCGTTTGGATTTTACATTGCACTTGTAAGGTTTTATAATGTGTGCAGTTGAACCTTTATTGCATATACATGTGTGATTTCATACCCAAATTATTAATATAAATTAGTTATGGTATTATCCCTGGATCAGCCCCTACCAGTGATTCCTAAGTGCAGCTCTAAACCCGTCCCCTTCACGCATGAGTATAAATATCCATATTTTTTTGCTTGACTTAGTAGGAAAGGCGGAGAGACATGTAGGGCATCAGTTACGTAATACTGATAATGATAATCATGGTAAAAAATTTAATATTAATAATATAATTATTATTATTATTACATCAGCTTGATAATTCTTTCATAATTCACTTACATTATATCAGAAATTATTTTCACCTGTAATATTTAAAACTGTCTTTAATTCTGCAATATGCAACTGCAAAATTCTGGTATCCCAAAACGGGTCTAATACATCTGTTTCTGTTATCACACAACGGGTCTAATACATCTGTTTCTGTTATCACACAACGGGTTTAATGCATCAGTTTTCAAGATACCCAGAGTATGTTAACTCATCCCTGCGTCTCTCCGCTCACTCCTAACTCTTGATCCATTGTGGGTACAGAAATACATACATGGTTCAGAGCGAACATGAAGGAGAAGAATTCTGCGATTGCATTTTGTGTCTAGTTAAACTGGCCGTTGAGAAACAAATTTTCATTTTCCTACTTAAGTTCCATCGTAAGGAACAGCATACTGGCCTAAGAAAAAAATATAATGAGGCTTTTATGTTGTGATCCCAAGTACAGCGAAAATTTATTACTTCTAAATTGTAATTGCTGTCTGTGAATATTTATAATGGGAAAATATAAGCTTAGTTTAAAACATAAAATTTTCTCTCGCGGCCATGCAGCTTCTAGCCTATTGAAGTTCAGAGAAATATAAAATTAGTTTTTCTTTAGTGTTCGCTGTGCTTATGAGACTCCCTAGTTAGATTTTCCCTTTAGCTTTGCACATGAACATAAATGGATTGTGTGTTTCCCAAAATGTGACGTCAACACATGCCCAAAGTCTTACACTAATATGTTCAAATTAAGTACATGTGGTCATTTATCAACAACTAATATAAACTCTCCATACTCCCAACAGTATAAATTCCATGTGCAGAACTTAACAGTGTACAATACATACAGGAAACATCAGAGGAAGAGGAAGAGGAGGAGGAGGAGGAGGAGGAAGAGAGTGATGAGACGGTCGTTATGGAAGACGAAGTGAAGGAAGAAGAAGAAATCTATAGAAAGGTCGAGGAAGAGGAAGAAATTGAAGAGACCGACGTGACAATGGAAGAGGAGGAGGAAGTCACTGAAGACGAGGAGACGAAGAAGAAGCCCAAGAAGAAAGACGAACCAAAGAAGGAAGAAGAAAAGAAAAAGGAAGAACTAAAGAAAAAGGAAGAACTAAAGAAGAAGGAAGAAGATAAGAAAAAAGAACTAAAGAAGAAGGAGGAAGAAAAGAAAAAAGATGAACCAAAAAAGAAGGAAGAAGAAAAGAAAAAAGAAGAACCAAAGAAAAAAGATGAAAAGAAGAAGGAAGAGGTAAAGAAAAAAGAAGATAAAAAGGATGAACCAAAGAAAAAAGATGATGCAAAGAAGACAGAAGAAAAGAAACCCGAAGAAAAACAGGCGAAAGTAGACAAGAAAGAAGAAGAAAAGAAGAAAACAGAACCAGAGAAGAAGAAGGACGAGTCAGAGAAACAAGCAGCTCCCGCTAAACCCCGCCGAAAAGCGCCGCCGAAAAGCGAATCGGAAGTTACTGAGAGTGAGGGAGAAGAGGTCGTTCAAAAGAAAATGAAAAAATCCGTCACGAAGAAAACCACTACGAAGGAAGAGGCCAGTGACAGCACGATGGACGAAGACACAATGACAGAGGGAGAGGACAGGGAACTGGACACCCGCCATCGAGTGAAGAAGACACACAAGGCTCCTAAGAAGGTGGGGAAAGGGAAACAATCAGAAGGAAAGACGAGTCCTAACAAAGAACAGGAGTTGCGAGTGGTGCCTCTGCCTTGTGCTCTAACGACGTGTGGCGCCGCTGATCAGTGCACAGGGCTCTCTCTTTGTCTTCCTGTGCCAGCTTCGCCAAACTTTGCCAAGCTTCGCCGAGCCTCATTGCAGTTCTTGCATTTCTCTCAGCCTCTCTTAATCGCCGTTATAATTACGATTTATTTACGTTTACTTATTATTTGCTAATTTAATGATGGAGACAATTTTAAACTAACTTCACCAAGAAGAATCGAATTTGTTGAGATTGTTCTTGTCTCTCTCTCTCTCTCTCTCTCTCTCTCTCTCTCTCTCTCTCTCTCTCTCTTGCTTACTGTCACCATCTGTCAAACACCTGCGTCTTTGCAAAACTTCTTACAGCTCATTATCTATATAATTTTCTCATCACCTGAACTGAGCACATTCTATTCTACACTATAAATAACATTTTTCAGCTAGTGCTTACACTCTTGTTACTAATGACAAAATATACAGCTGAAAAAAACTCTTAAAATCCATCATGTATACACATTGCACATATTTTACAAATACAATATTTTATTACTGTGAGAAATATATACATAAATTTAACTTATCATGAAGTATACATATGTATATATATATATATATATATATATATATATATATATATATATATATATATATATATATATATATATATATATATATATATATATATATATATATATATATATATATATATATTATACATATATGTTATCTAATCACTGCTATTTTGCCTAATTAATGTTAATGTTTCTTTTCAGGTAAGGAGTTAGAAGATCGACATTTGGTAAAGTTGTTCGTTTCTTTACCTGATACCTCCATTACCTGTAATGTTATTGTTATTAGTCCTTATCTGATACCCTGTTATAGCATGCCATCCGTGTCAAGCCATATATGATCCTGAAGATGTTAGTAAATGTGCTCCTGTCAGGACGTTTGTGATCTTAACCTTGTCATATATTACTTTATTATGGAATGTATTTTTGTATAGCCTTTTATAATGACACATCCAGTAAGTTCTTTTGTTAGTACTCTATGTTTTAGGTAATATAGAACACACTTATGCTGTTGTCATAGTCAAAATGTGTTGAGAGGTATTCACATTTAGCATGTGCCTTCTGTATATTTAAGTGGTATTTTTTAATGTTAATATCTTTAGACATAATGTATGTGAAATTAGTTGAATATTTTGACTGTTGTAATTATTTTCGTAGCATCTAATGTCTTGTCCGTTTGTTGAAGTCTTTGTTGGTTTCTTGCAATAGCATCTGTAAACTTCATGGAAAAATCCGTCATAAAATTTTAACCTCATTGACGGTATTATACACCCCTTCCCTTATGTTTTCCCCATTTAATGTAATGCTTGAGCCACCCCCCTCCCCTCCCTCCTCTCCATTTGGTCCACAAAATAGTCTATGATCAATGTCAGAATGCACAATATGTCCAAGTGTCCACTGTATCTTCGCCACTTGGTCAGAGTTCTCAAACTTTCAAATGAAGTAAGGCCTTGGACACGTGAACTACTTCCCATGCATTTGGGATTAAACAGTTAATCATATTCGCAGATTATTATCTTGCTTTAACGTTAAAAAAATTTCCACAAAATAACACCGATTGGTTATGCGAAACCTTCGTAAAATACTTTGTGATCTGGAATGCTTAGAAATCACCTGGATCGTTATCTTTTTAACCATTACAGTAACGGGATAATTTTCCAATTAACAATTACATTTTAGGAATATAAATCATCTCAGATTTTAAAATGTCAAATGTAACTCTTGACCTGACTACATATCAATGTTTGAAAACTCGAGACCAATCGTAAAGTGCAAGATACACGGTCAATGGGTAATAATATATTATGGCATCATTTATTTTGTGATTCATCAATATTTTTCCTTCCTCCTTTGTATAGCACATAGAGGAAGAAGAGGAAGAAGAGGAAATAGTATCTGAGTCCGAGACTCTAATCTCTGAAACTGAAGAGGAGGAGGCAATTACGAAGAAAGAAAAGAAGGAAGAGACAAAAATGAAGGAGGAGGAGAAAAAGGAAAAAGAGCCGAAGAGGAAAGACTCAAAAGTCCGCAAAGAAGAAGAAATGGAGGAGGTCGAGCAGAAAAAGGATGAGCCAAAGAAGAAGCAGAAGACAAGTAAACAAGAGGAAACTGTAGAAACGGTTGAAGAAAAGAAGGAAACACCTAAGAAAAAGCAAGAGGAACTTAAAAAGAAAGTGTCAAAGGTAGAAGAAACTGTAGAAGTTAAAGAAGATAAAGAAGAACCAAAAATTAAACCGGAGGAAACCAAAAAGAAACCAGGGGATTCTCAAAAGAAAGCAGATGAATCTAAAAAGAAACCTGAAGAAATCAAGAAAAAAACGGAAGAACCTCAGAAAAAGCCCGAAGAAGCTCAAAAGAAACCAGAAGAAGCTGAAAAGAAACCAGAAGCTCAAAAGAAACCAGAAGCTCAAAAGAAACCAGAAGAAGCGCAAAAGAAACCAGAAGCTCAAAAGAAACCAGAAGAACCTCAAAAAAAGCAAGAAGATCCAAAAAAGAAACAAGTAGAACCTAAAAAGAAACCCTCTACAATTGAGGAAAAGAAGGAAGAAGTAATGGAGAAACAGAAAGAAGAGACTAAACCTGATATTAAACCAGCTGAAGAGACTCAGACTAAAAGACAACAGCAAGAGGTAAAAAAGAAGGAGGAAGGTAAAAGAACATCGAAGTCTGAAGGAAAGACTGATCCGGCAGAGTCTTTCTGGAAAGACGAACCAGAAGATGTACCACAAAAGTTAAACTTGAAGAAGGAACCATCTCAGCCAGCTGCCGTTGTTTATGCTTCAGATTCTGAGTCAGACGAGGGAGAAGACTTAATGGCTTCTCTTCTATCAGAGTTCATTGGTAGTAAAAAGAAAAAGCCAGTGGATCTATCTTATAAACCTCAACCGCGAAAAAGGCCTACAGAGACACGCAAAGTAGAAGAACCTCTGCCACTCAAAGAAGATTCACCAGCACGTATGGAAGAAGCGAAAGACGAGCAGTCTGCTGCCTTCTCGGTTACGGTTAAAGAGGAGCCCAAGAAAAAGAAATCATCAGTTGAGGAGGATGCGAGTGTGAAGACGCCACAGAAGAAGAAAGAACCCGAGGTAAGTGAAGAAGCCATGTCACTCACCGTTACACCCAACGAGAAGACAAAGTCGCCGCCTCGCTCGATTAGAAAACATGAACTTCTAACTTCTGTCATTAAAGAAACAGATGAAGAAGAGGAACCGCCGTCACCCCCTCCTCCTGTTACTCCCCAACCTAAGAGCAAACCAAGATCAAAACCAAAGGTCAATACAGAAGATATGACTCCCATGGAACGTTACCTGTTTGATCTGTTTGGTGGACCAGCTGAAGAGGAAGATTCTCCGGTAGGCAATACCGTTACCAAATGGATGGATATCTTGCTCAGAGGTCTTTGTGTCTTTTAAACTTTTTAATTTTTTTTTTTTTTTTGCCATTTTTTTGTTTTTTTTAATAGAAATGAATATCGTCAATATATTCATTTCTTGCCATATTTTGATGACTTTTTGTTAATGGCAACCCATAAAAGACCCTCTTGAGCTAGTGTCCACTCCTCGTCATTCGTGTGGTCTAGAAGTCGTTTCAACTCGCTCTTTTCCTTGGTTCGCTGTATCCGAAGATCCTCCTGCCAGCTAACACATAAAATCTCAAGAGGATTTTTAAAAACACCGAAGACCTAAAACGAAATGAAATCTAAAAAACGCCCATAAATAGAACGGTAGTCGGTTGCCTTTGCAACATAAATGACAAATGAACAAAAAATTTTACAACCCTATAAAATATGTCTAAATTTTATTTTTTCTTTCAAACACAGGTTATGCTAATGATATGAGCAAAGCTTTATACTTTATTTTTAACTTATTATGTGTAGAGTTGGCCAAATGTATGAGTTGCAGCTTTTGAATCTTCATACGTACAAGCAAACTAACTCTTTATTTATCAAGTTGTGGTGGTAGGTAGATGTTGAAGGTTGTGTTTGAGTCTCTAACATCGTCTTGTGCATCTTTCTTATTCTACAGAAGGAGGAGGTCAAGGAGGAAAAGATGTCGCAAAAGGTATTATTTCTTTTTAAGTTTGCTGCTTCACCTATTATGGTGACAGTATTTTTCAAGTAGATTTGAAATAAATACTAGATTTTGTTTATATCACTTCAATACAGATATGAATAGATTTTTGACACAATATTTTTTTTACATCTTATAGTCACAGTTACTTAAAATTCTCATTTGATTTTGGTTTTACACTGGATGAACCAACATATATATATTTATATAAAACATTTTTCAACAACTTTTAAAAATAAATTAATGCATGCTAAATACCAATATGAACATTATATAAATTATTTAACAATTATTTACATCACTTTAAGAAATATATTTTGTTTTACTTTTACGTTCATTTTCCATTACATTGTGTCTCACTCTTCTTCCTGTGCATGTTGACATTTCGCTATAAGTGACTTAGTCTCATATTTATTTCTGTTTTGTTGTCAAAGTTGTTTATGCCGTTCTTGTAAACATAAGGTTGAGAGATGTGACGTCACGCCCTCGTGTTTACTCTCTCGGTTCTCCTTCGCCCTTGACTAGGCCTTGCAAATGAACGTGACGTCACATCGTTGAGACTGCTATGTGTACGAAAACGGCGTTGTTGTTGTTGTTGTTGTTGTTGCTATGGTTTCGGAGGTACACGTGGTCAGTGTTTACACGTGCTCCGAAATACACGTGCTCATTGTTTATGTTCGTCTCCCTGTACTACTAAGGAGGCATCCCGGGTTGAAGAGTCGAAAATGGAAGAAGAGCAGGCTGCTAAGAAGGATAAGCCCAAAAAGAGGGAAATTAAGAAAGAGGAACCTGCTGAGCCTGAAAAAGTTCAGCTGAAAAAGGTAGTCGCTAAAAAGGAAGAAGCCCAAGAGGATTTTTCAAAGATTAAGCTTAAAAAAGCAGCAGCTAAACAAGAAGAGATAGTTGATGAAGCTCAAAAAATTGAACTGAAAAAGGTTGGAGCTAAAGAGCAACAGGCCGTGGAAGAAGGTGAGAAAGTTAAGCTCAAGAAATTAAAAGTTAAAGAGGAACAGTCCATAGAAGAAGCTCAAAAAGTTCAACTCAAAAAAGTCGGAGCAAAAGAACAACAGGCCGTTGAAGAAGCTCAGAAAGTCCAGCTCAAAAAGGTCAAAACTAAAGAGGAAGAGGCCGTCGAAGATATTCAGAAAATAAAACTTAAAAAGGTTAAAGCTAAAGAGGAAGAAGCTGTTGACGAAGCTCAAAAAATCCAACTTAAAAAGGTGGGAGCTAAAGGACAGCAGGCCGTGGAAGAGGGTGAAAAAGTTAAGCTCAAAAAGGTTGGAGCTAGAAAGGAGGAGGCTGTTGAAGAAACCGAAAAAGTGCAGTTGAAAAAGGTTGAAACTAAAAAGGTAGAAGTGAAGAAGGAGGAAGCTATAAAGACAGAACTGGAGCCTCTCCAGGTTGGTGGGTTCAGGCTTGGCCATTTAACACAACACTCAAACCCGCACGAGTATACACTCGAGGAAGATGACAGTTCTTGTATCTTATAAATACATTCGCTAACACAATTTAAGGCCTAAAATACATTAATCTTTCTTTAAGTGATAAATAACAAGTCCATTTACTCAAATAATTAATAGCACATAATATAATATAATATCGGCTAAATAAAAGCAATGGACATATTGCCATGGGAAGTATTTGGACCCATTATAAGCAAAAGTCAATTTTTGATATCTCGGTTTTTTTAAATAATTTTAATGAGCACAATCTCAGAATTGTTAAATAAAAGTTATTTTTTTACATAAAACGGGTGTCATTAATAGACACTTCTTCATAAAATGAGGCATTTTGCCCCGCTTTACTAATGTCATTTGCAAACTAAATTTTTAAGAAGCTAAATTTTAACAAATTCGATAATCAGCTCAGGATAATTATCAAGCACTGTGAGCAGTGACAATATAATCCAACAGTAAATAAAATAAAGCTATATACAGATACAAGAACTTGGTTTTTCCAAAGGTATAGCTGTGAGTTCTATTCACTAAATAATATATGTCGATACTAGCCACTTTCCTGCAAGACTCTATTTATTTGCCTTCCCTTACGGATGCTTCAAAAACCTGCTTGTTACGGCGAGTCGCTGTAAGTGCCAAAGGTTCAGCAAAAGTAAATTGCTAGGTATTTTGATAATAAGTATATGAGTAACATAAAGCAATTACCTTTATAGTGAATAAATTAATCTGCATAAAGACAAATTATTAATATGAAGGCGACTTATACTGCTGAGCACTCTGGCAAATACATTTCGAGCAATTCCCTTCTATGTTGTCTGAGGCCTTTTCTCCTCGCCACATGTGGGTGCCGTGTCCACCTCTCCAGCACCAGGTTCTCCACGCCCGGGTGACCATCCTGGTGTGATTCTGCTCACCGACCTACGTCACTTACAAACTAACACAACGCTACTTTCTTCTCTGGATGACGCGACGGTCATTGCAAAACAGATTCTTCTGATGTAAACCTAAATTTAAATAAAAGGCTCAATACAGATGTTGTTGGTTATGTCAGCCACATACAAGGGGGTGAATTTACCTTTAAGTAGTACATGCCGAGTTTCCAGAAAGTTTATTCTTGGAAAAAACAAAATTTCATTGTGATTTTGACACAGAATATTCGTCCAGCTTAAGTTTGCATCACGCAGATATTGTAATAGTCATATGAAAGAACCTATTTTTTTTATTGGTTTTCTATTTAATTCGTTTGCCACCCTTTCCATGGTCCTACACCAAAATATTGACTGTTCACTGTTCAGCACAAATAAGCATTAAATGCTTATAATACACTAAATTTAAGATTCTATCTATTATTAATCACAAAATCGTGTAGACTGATTCGATTTTTACTCTTATATATACAAACAGATTGTACAGACCTTACCTTGTTATAGTCGCGTGAAAAATAATCTTTTTTTTTTTCTAGACATTCTCAATCCAGCATCTATATAAACATCTCTTTACTCTTGATAGTCCCAGAACAGCAAATACAGAAGCAAACTTGACAATTACATGAGAATAACTATACGGAAACAAACTTCCCTTTAGCAATCGCAAGAGAAAGGGAGTACAGTCGTAACTTTTCCCAAAAGAATTTAACAATAAAAATAAGACAGTCGTGTCATCCATCTGTGCGCATTCGCTCGCCGGCTACTGTCTACTGACTTTTTAAATTTGATCGACTGATACTGGTCCTGGTCTCTACGTATTGTATTACTTTTAAAAGTATTGCATTAGGATATCCTTAATGTTGTAAATTAACTATGGTGAGGGTCATTTCAATGTTACATTCATATATGCATTAAATCATACTAGAAGTGCTAGCACCAGTACGGCCACACTGAATTTATGTTATGGAAAAATTATGAGTACTTTTTTTCACACTGACAGCAACTTACATAACACTTCAAATTGGCTTTTTAAATTTGAGTTATTATGCATCAACTTTTGCAAACGATCACTGGAGTCTTGAGACTGCACAATTAAGACCAAATTTCCCATAAACATGATTGGGAAAATTATCATTATTGTTGCTAGATTCTCAGTATCCATTGGTCGGTATTGTTTTTTTTTTTTTTTTTTTTTTGGAATTAAAAATTCGTTTTACCTAAATGTAACAAATGAATGTTAACTGCCCATTGATAAACATATTATATAATCACCCAGTGCATGTGCATTACTGCCCTTATTTAAGAGATGAATTAAGGTTATACATATATTATTTATATCTAATGGAATTTAAAACAAAAAATAGTTACTCTAAAGCATTTTGGTTTGTTATTGGCATAAAATATATTCTAAACAGCAAATATATTATTTGCTCAAATACTGTTATATTTTAAAGCCTTTTATTTCTTATATAAATTATATCCTTGCACTCATGGAAGGATATCTAAATAAAATCGCTAGTATTTACACACACACACACAATGTATGTCATCCACAACAAATATTAGGACAGACACTAGTCAATAAGATGTAGGATTGTCTTACGAACCGAGTGAATATCACATCAGAAAGCTATTAATGCCTTTTACTACTTTTTTCCCTACATAGGAGGAGGCTGAGGAAAAGGTAGGCAGAGCCGGGTCCATCTACAAGACAACACAGGGGTCTGATATTATAAACTGTGGGAAAAACAGGCATTTAACTTTTGAACTGATAACACATAACTGTTGAAACTTGTCTCAATGAGTAAGATTCAGTGGATTCTAGACTGTTAAGGCTTTGTTGGTAATTGTCTATATGATGGTGCATGTGGTTACTCGGAAGCTGTTGTGTAAATGAGCGATGTCTGGTGTTAGGCCTTTCTTGTTATTAAGACCTTAATAGGAGGATGCCTTGATACCGATGAAGTGATCCTTTTCCAAGGAACAGAACCTACCTTCCTCTTCCTTAGATCAAACTCGATGCCTCCCATTCCCAGGCGTTGTTTGACCCTTCCGGTTTTAACACTTACCGAATATAATACAAGTTCTAGTTTTATGCAGGCTATTGTTAGATGCAAGGTTTACTGTCTTTTTTTGTTAGATTTTGCTGAAAATTTAGATTGTTAATCTATACCTACATTTGCACAGTAGAACACGATAGAAATACCAGTAAATAGGGTTAATACAGCAAAGTGTTGAATTTTAGATTGCGAGTACATAGTCCTCAAATTTGTAACCATATAAAATATATGTAAAAATTTAAAGGATTTTGCGATTATAATTTGAGCGGAATAGTTACGAGAGCCATTTCTGCAAATCTGCAACTTTATTATTATACCTTTTACAATTTTGGTAGAGCAAGGTTGAGTGGTTTGAGAGGGGTAAGGTAAGGCATCAATAAATTCTGCTGAACATCCACGAAAGCCACAACTAAGCAAGCTCAAATTTACATTTACGATACCACAATGCTGGAATAATATTTTAAATATTAGCATTACAAATTCTAATAACGGCTACCTCAAAAATATTCATGGATTTATTCATCTTCTCTTAGAATAACTTATCATAGAATTTTCACTTTTTTTTTACTTTATCTATGAAGCATTACAAATTGACCGTGGGTTCAGTTCTCAATCACACCACTAAATACTTAAGTTCATCAGTAAATGATAAAAATTTTGATTTTTTTTATGGAAGTTAACCTATAGCTTTAAGCACATTAGAAATAGCCGCGAATTATAAATTTTTGCGTGTAAAATGTTTTAAAGTGATTCTTGGACACCATATGGTTCGCCAAATGATAGTTTTCCTTGCCTTCACAATGTGATAAACTGTTCTTTTAAATATGGCTAAGTAGTCGTTCACTTTACTCAAAAATTATGCTATTGCTAAATTTACTATGGTAGGTTAACGCCGTTTTTTTTTTTAATATAATAATGTATGTTTATCATGTGACGAGGCTGTCCGCTTGTACATCACAAAGTTGGGCTCTAATACGGAGGCACTCAGATTCGATCCAGAGAAAGGGAGGGCAGGCAAAATTCCTAGGATTAAGAGCCCGTCACCGGCAAACAGGAACACTTCCTCGAGGGCTAATTACCCACCAAGAGAATAAGTTCTTGTTATTTACAACCTTTATTCGCACAAATGTGTTATCAGTCAGGGTTTAATGCCCTAATCCTCTAGTAGATAGAAGTATTTTATAACGCTGCTATTTAGCAACGTCGCTTCAGGATGATTTAATTCATTGACATGGAAAACTTATCATACTTAGATATGAGGACTTATTTTCTCTAGTCACACACACACACACACACACACACACACACACACACACACACACATACACACATACACACACACACACACACACACACACGAATTCAAAAATAGTAGTTCAGTATTTTGGAAAACTGAAGCGACGTTTTTTGTGGCAGTTTCACCAACCGTAGAACTAATAATAGGTTAACATTTCAGAATGTGTTTAGAATGGCTAGAATAGCTTAGAAATGAAACTGCCACACAATTTTAACATATAAAACAAGACAACTGAGGTGATAATATATTTAACACAATAAATAACATGACTGTGGTAATAATATTATGTTATAAGGAATATGTAGGGAATTCCCAACAAGCTGTATAACACAAGACACTCATCAGTGCCGTAAAGCAATGTTTATATGGGCTCCACGCTCCATTACCCGATTTTCTATCAGGACATCTTGGTACACTTGATTTATAACGTCGAAGCCTGACTGCCGTTAGCTGGGTGACGAGCTTGGACAAATAGATTATAAGGTCTTCCATCGCGATAGCAATTCTCGTGAATACTTAGTCTGTTTGGTGCCGACCAACAACAGCAACAGACAGGATGTTAAAGACGACCTTCAGAGGAAAAATATTCAGGAAAATCTTTCTATTTTCCTTATGATTTTGACTTCTAAGTATATACCTGAAAGAAACCCTACCCCTTATACTGCGTTTTCTACTTTGGATATAATCATTGCGTCGAAGTATTTCTGGGACGTTCACCATTTAAAGTAAGCAGCTAATCAAGTTTTCATTTATCATCTTTTCCGTTATTGATTTTTACACAATATGCTCTAGTTAATACAATCTGTTGCCCTCTTTCCCCCTCCCTCGCATTTATCCACAACAGGCGCAGATTCTTCCCAAGCAACATGAAAATATTCTGTCAGATAACCAGAATCAGACACAAGAACCCACTTACTCTAAGGGAAGGTCAACGGAAGTAAGTTACCCCCCAGGCAACACACAAACAGTAACCCAGATAGAGAATTCACAGCATACAGTCAAATCTGTGGCAGCAGCTCCAGTTAAAACAGTCAAGCCATCAGATGAATGGGAACCACAGAGTACAGACAATCAAGAAGTACATATTACAGAAGTAAGCAGACACACAAACACAAAACCGGAAGACCAGACAGAATATTCCGAGCCTTTAGAGTTGTTAAACGAGTGGAAACCACAAAGTACAGACACCCAGGATATATGTTCTGCAGAAGTAAGTATACCTACAGACTACACACAACCAGACGACAAATCAGAAACTCCCAAACACACGGGCAAGTCTGAGCCCACAGTCCAAGCCGGCACCGTCAAGGCAACAGACACGTCAGCATCACAGGGTAGAGACGCCCACCAGGTACATTTTCTACAGCTTTAGTGGGAAATAAACTTATACAGTCCCTGAATTTCCATAAACCCATCTAACCCATTTGGTGTTCCTCTTCCATCAATGACTGTCTTTTTTCATATTCTAGGCTTTGAGGCCTTTATGTTATGTTTTCACATGTCCTTGTTCTCAAGCTGTCCCAAATTTTGACTATGGACAGTCGTATATGTTCAAACTTCCCTTCTTGCATATACTTTCTTGTGATTATGTGTATGATCCTCTTCCAGCAATAATACCGGACACTCGACAGTACCTTAATATTCTCTCTAAATAACCGCCTAAATTGCATGTAGATTTCATTAAACAAAAACTCTAATGCTCCCATTCAATAAGGACAGTGCCGGACATCATCTCGAACCTAGTAACTCACTGAAAAGGAATGTTATCTTGCTCATATATTGTAGTGGGGTAATAGATTAAATAAGAAATTTAACTTTTTCCTGATGCAAAATAGTTTAAATAACACTAAAAAACATCGAAACTTAGACTTTGAAGGAATAGAACAAGCTGTGGGCACATGTTAATTGAAAAGATTTGAGGGTGAAGAGTTTTGATTGCGACATGAGTTCTGAGTTATGGGTGAGAATGGTGTCCGGGATGAGACTAAGATGAGAGTAAACACGTGTCTAGAAGTTTTATGTGGAAGATCCCACTGACTCTGGTGTCTCCACCACCAGCCCCTTACGTGCAGACCCTTCTCCTTTCCCGACGAGGACGAGGGAAAATCTTCCGAGTACTCGAGTGAGGAGGAGGATAGTTGGGATGGAGGATTAGACGTTTTGAAACAATGGGTAAGGCGACTCTGGTGACACCTGTACTATATCGTTATTCAAAAGTCACTTTACAGAGTGAATCAGATAGCTAATGCTGAGCGTCAGTTGTGCTATAGTTAACTCTAATATTCACAAGTTCATGTTTTTAAGTGAATCATGAAATATTTTTGCATTTATATTTCTTCATATAGATTTCTGGGGTTGACTACTTTTCCCAATTTCTCCCGTATATTTTGTTTGAATGAAATACAAATTTTCCTGTTCATTTTTTTTTTCATGAGGTTCATGGTATCCCAGTATCTCGGGTACCCAGGGTAAGGGCTAATGCCAAGTATACATTGAAGTACAACACTTATAAAAGCATTGTAGTAGTAGTTTAGCTCCTTGACCATGACTACAGGTTTCACCACTGATCCCGTGGACGCCAGAACGTCTCTGCATTCCTTGTCCCTCGCCATGAACCTGCCAATCTCCTGAACACTTAATGTTGCCTTGCCTACTTTCCTCTGTCCAATTACCATCTACCATAGCACTTTACTAATGTTTTTGCTCCAGGAGCTTTTTCTCTTGGATAACGCTAAGCAAAAGTACTTGTATATATGTTTGCCAATACTTTGAAATCCTTCGTGTACTTGACATTCATTAAGATGACTGCTTTATTTTAATGGGTGCGCACCATTACCATGTACGCCTCAGATTTCTATCTTAGCCAAAAGACTGATTCAGTACTGATGTGCATGTCTTTAAAGTATTAATCCTGCGAGTCACATGGAATATGAGTGAAATACATTTGATCCGAACCAGAATGTCAGGAATACCATGGAATACAGCGATATATTTGACACAACAATAAAGTATTTGGTTGCTGCTGAGGTTACAACTTAGAGCATGAGAAATATTTTATAAATGTTTGCTTTCATTTCCTTTTCACATTATTTATGTTTTCGCTCTTATTTCAATTTCAGCAACAACGAAATACTTGTCACCTTAACATTACTTCTGTCTGCTGTCTAAGTTTGTGTATTAAGTGTAAGTCTAAACATTTCATGTATTATTGTTTCTACCGTTATATTTGTTGATGTTTCACAAGGCCATCAATTTTCTTTCTATCTTTGTACCACTTATAGGTAAGGATATCATTTGTGAATGTTCTCTTATCTAACCAGAAGATTTATTGGTATTTACATTATAATCTTTTAGCTGTTAACCTTTAGATATTTAACACCGTTCATGATATATGATAGATCAGTCACAAATATAGTTGTAACCTCCTTAGATAAAGCTGCTTTAAACTTTAGAAATATAAAGTAGAATATTTTAATATCTTTCTTTAAGATCAGCTGTTTGAGTCATATCTTAAGATAAAATAGTAAATCAGATGATAAACAACCTTCTTGCTTGCCTCAACAGAAGAGAAAGGGATCTAATACAAAAGAGGCGACGAACCCCAATCCTGAAGGTCCTAAAGATAACCCACACCCTAAAAATCCGAAGAATCCCAAAAATAAATCAGAATCTAAATTGGAACCTGAAAATCCTAAAGATTCTAAAGCAA
This sequence comes from Cherax destructor, assembly GCA_009830355.1. Classification (NCBI taxonomy): domain Eukaryota; kingdom Metazoa; phylum Arthropoda; class Malacostraca; order Decapoda; family Parastacidae; genus Cherax; species Cherax destructor. Next base: position 198,355 of record WNWK01001071.1, on the reverse strand, counting down.
ATCCCAAAAAGGATGTAAACGTAGGTACCTCTCTCTATACTGTCTTGGTGCTAACCTGGTGATCTTCAGGCTTATGATCCAGCGACGGCTTCTTGAATGGTTTATGTGTTAGTTGGACACATATAGGGGAAATAATATACAAACAATTTTTGAGCAGGATAATGATAGGAGTAATAGATGGCAGATTCAAGACAAGGATCATATTTCTGAATAACGCCACACCAGATGACTGTAACAGGATAAACTAGCTAATAACGGATTGTGATATCAAGCGTTTGTTTGAAATGAGAGCGTCTAAGCCAACATAGGACATTGCTGATAACGCTTTTATTTTAAGACAACACAAGGGTATTCCTCACCTACTAAGCACCAATAATAACAAAAAATGGAGACAAATGGCGCAAAGCCATAGGTGGTGAAGAAGACAGTTAGAGAGAGGAACTCTATTGAGACGTTTCGCCTGTGTAATATTAATTGAAAAAGTGTGTAACGCAGGTGAAACGTCTCTATAAATTTCCTCTCTGCATTTGTGTCATTTTTTTACCAATAACACAAAAAATATGTCCATTTACTAGTTTTATTCTCTAATATTTTTGTTTTTATGAGGTGCAACTTACCCAAGCTAACTGAACAGATCAGTCAACATAGGTCAACATGGTATTCTTCGGTAACACTAAATATACATTAACGGCTCGCTCATTCGAAATATATGATATAACATAAGAAAAAGCCTGCTTCTCTCACCTAATACTTACGAATAATTTCACGTGAGGTTTTATAAATGACGTGATTTGTGGTGGAGTCCTAACGAGTTCCAGGCTCGATTGCATTACCTGAGTGCAAACCGCCCAGCTAAAGGCTTTTGCAACCAGTGAACCACTCGAGGTTATTATACGGAATCAACTTTATAAATGCTATAACTTAATATTCTGGAACGGTTATCCTGATACAATGCATCTAAATAATTCTTATTTATGACTACAACCCTCCCTTTAAGCAGGAATTAGTTAAAAACAAAGCGTTTAGAAGTCGTGGTAATTTTTCCATAAAACGCTGAAGCCGTTTACTGTGGTTCAAATATATCCAGGTTGCATGCGTTCCTGGAAGCTCTTAGGATACCAGTTTGAGTACTAGCTGTACAATTTAAATTCCTAGTTTCAAGAAGTCTTGAGGCTCAAAGTTATGTAATCATATATTCAAGAAAGTGTGAAATCTCAGTTTGTATTAGGAGAGCTGAAGGGCAAGTGGATTAATCTTTACCCTGACATCGGAGTGAAGCCGAATGTTGTGAGCATATAGTGGAGGAATTAAGCAAGAAACTTCCTACAAATGCTTATGTGGCTTCGTGATCTCATGGTAAAGGTTCGCGACTCACTTGGCTGGACAAAATTTAGCCTCATATGACGCCTTATTAACCGAAAAATTACGTCGTGTTCTTTTAGCAAAAAAAATAATAGTCAAGGAACGGTCTTCTCACACAATAATTGTTTTTACAAATTTTATCTTATGGTTTGATAAATATAGTAACGTGAATTAACACTGTATGAAAATAATTTTGCCTCATAACTAACTTAGCAAGGAAAGTTTGTCTTGCTAAAACTTACGTAATGTAATTATGACTGAGTGTGTTTGCTCTATCTACGATCAACCTAATAATGAGCGAAAAACATTTCCAAAACTTGGGTGTCTTTATTGCCGAAATGTTTCGTCTGTACAACATTTACGTCTGTTCGTCTGAAGGAACATGTTGTGCAGGCGAAGCATTTTGGCAATAAAGATACCCATTGTTGCAAATGTGTTTTATTCTTTTCCTTACCATTATCTAGTTTTTATACTAGATAATAATTTCCTGACGTTCATAGAGATTTTCGCAAACATACCAAAAATTAATAAAAGTTCGGTTTGACTACGCAACTTTTATTAAAGATAAGGTGTAAGATAGTTATTGCTAAAAGAACGATGACCAAAAGAGCGATATTAACTATGCAGAACAAGCCATATGGGGATGGAAATCTCTAGCTCAAGATCTTTCCCAGGATCTATGCAATACTGCAACTCTAGCAACAGATAGGAGGGGAAAATTCTCTCTGGGCACGCCGAAAAATCTTCAGCTAAAAATTTCCATCCTCATGTGCCTTGTTTTTCATTTTATCTTACCAAGTTTTCCGGAATCTCAAACACAATCCGCACAACACTTTCCATTTGGAGCGGCTGGTTTACATATTGTGAAGCAATTATATTTTAATTCAAAAAGTCACATAATACAAAGAAAAATACTTTAATTGACACTAACCTACTGTAATAAGAAAAACGTATACACTTACATAAAAAGTAAATTGATCATAAAATTGACTTATAAGAATTAAAATCCAGTTTGTGAGCAACTGCATGTAACTGATAGTTTGTTCAGGCCAAGAGTCACTCTCTGGATTATATATCGTGTTGATGACAGAACCGTGAAATCATGGACATTAGAGGAGGCCGGGGGGGGGGGTATGTTTGCTAACACCGGTGGTGACGAAGTGAACGATCTACAAGTTTATAAAGAGAATGTGGTATTCACAATTTGGTGAGATATACTCCAGGTTGTATCATTACATTTCACTCACTTAATAACAATGTGGAGGATCCGTTTTCCTTAGTCCGCTTAATAATCTGCTAATTTAATAGTCCGCTAATTTAATGAAAAAGACTGAAAATTGATATTCAGGATGGGAGTCTAAAAAATATCAGCTCCCGTAACTTATATACTTCTAAGAAACAATAAATAAATGTTTATTTTTTGGGGAAGATTCAGTATTCACACGCATAAAGATATTAAATATATTAACGTACACGTTTAAACTTATCACTTTTCATTATTTCTCCCTTAAATCAACGTACAATTGGGGCATTTCTGAAAAGAATACATTCTTTCTTATGACATAAAGTGAGCTGTTGATTATTGTTTTATGTGCACAATGTGTATTACTATGGAAAAATTTGAACACCGCTATAATGGTTTTGACCTTGATACTGAGCTCTCCTAAAGTTCCCGATCACTGATGTTTACTTGACCTTCCTGTTAATTATGCTCACTTCATAGTTCTGACGTCAACGCCTAATACACTCTACATAACACTGAAGAATACTGTAAGCAACCACAACACTCAATAAAACTTTATGCGCAAGTTTTATTAGTTGTCGTTTTACTTAGTAGAGAAGTCAAAATATTTTTTGTAGTGTTTGTGTTGATTATTCTACTTATGTAGATTATATCAATTGCAATTGATAAAAACAATTATATTTTTATGTAAACCAACAATTCCAAGTGATAACCGTTCAATTATTAATTTTAGCACCTATGATGGAGTTAGAATCTGAACGTTTGGTCAAAGTAAATTAAGGTGTTTACCTGGACAATATATATATATATATATATATATATATATATATATATATATATATATATATATATATATATATATATATATATATATATATATATATATATGCCGAGTAGGTAAAAACTTGCGATTTTGGCTTAAATAGCAACGCTCTTCTTGCCGAATAAATCAAGCTAAAATTTAAAATTTGTGTATGCAATAATTTCGCAAAAATCATTTTGAACCTAACGAAAAAAATATATTTCATTGTGTTTGTTTATTAAATTATTGTAAACTTATCTAGAATATATTTAGTTGGATTAGGCTAAATTAAACTGCGCTTGTTATACTAAGCTTAGGTAAGTTTTCTAAGGTTCTTTTGGTACAAAATTATTAATTTTTTACATTAACTTAAATGAAAAAAAAAAATCTTTAAACGTATAAGAGAAAATTTTAGATAGAACTTAATTTTAAATGAGTTCTTGCTAACTGACCAGTTTTACCTATTCGGCACAACATATATATTTACATACAAGCTATCTGATGTAAACACATTTCCCATAATGTATCTGCTTTTAGGCTTGGTAGCATTACATAACACTCATGCAGGTTTAACCCACCACAGGTTTAATACTTCACTTTTATTTGCACTTTGGGCGCTCATATTTGTTTTAGGAAACACTGTTGATGATACATAGGTAAAATGTGATTTATTGTTTTCTTTTTTAACAGGAAAAAATGATATAACTGATGTGTTAAGCGCGGAGAGAGACGGAAGTAATTTATATATTTTATATATAGTACATATGAAATTCTGTAAACCTGTACCATATGAAAGATTATTAATTTATTATTTTCCCTCCATTCGCTGTCTGGCGTTTCGCCCCTCCTCCATCTCTCTCTCTCTCTCTCTCTCTCTCTCTATCTCCTCTCTTTTCCCGTGCCTTCGTTCTCGCCTGGCTTGTAGAAACCGACAATCGTTGAGCCCAAAGCGGTAAGTGATATCGAAGAGTTGCGTTATTTACCTTTCCCAGTGCCTTGCTTATGCTCACATTATATTAGTTTCTATCAATTTTTAATTCATTCACCTTTATATATGTATGTTTATATATATATATATATATATATATATATATATATATATATATATATATATAGTAATTGCTAAACATTTATTCAACAAACAAGATACTTTAATATCGTATTAAGGATGGTAAAAATGAAAAGCATCACTGTTGATTAACAGTTATAATATAACACCACTGTTTATTACCAGGGATGACTTAATATCTCTGCTGATTAACAGTGATCACAGTCGTACCAGTTACCAGTACTCGAGCCATATTTTTAACACCAACATCCCATATATGATATTTTAAACGATAAATAATATATTAGTTACTTCATTTGATATACTATTTGTAAAAAAAAATTTTGTACAATAAATGGAAGTCAAATTAAGTGCACTTTACTGTATATACAGTGGTACCTCTACTTACGAGCAAAATTCGTTCCAGTCGGCTATTCAAGTGCCGATACCGAAGGAATTTTTTTCCATAAGAAATAATGAAAATTAGGTTAATCCGTTTCAGACCCCCAAAAATACACTTACAAAAGCACCTACAAAAATACACTTACGTAATTGTTCGAGTTGGGAGCTGCTCGTAAGTAGAGGTACCACTGATATATATATATATATATATATATATATATATATATATATATATATATATATATATATATATATATATATATATATATATATATATATATATATATATAGTATATATATTTGTAATAAATTTAATATTTAATAAATTCAAAGTGCCTTTAACTTCTCAACATCTGAAGAGGTCTTGTATAAGAAGCGCCATGAGAACTTACTTTAACTTCCCTGTCTTGTGATCTTCGTTGTAATGAGTGTCGCTTGAACTAACGTTAATATGGCAGCTTACTCAGCACCAACATGTATGGAGTAAGCTGTCATATTGCTCCACACCAACATGTGTGGAGAATTTGTGTGTATTTAGCCAGTAAAAATATGTATTTCGCCAACAAACCAGGTAAGTTGTGTTCATGAAAGTAATACTCCCACCCTTCCCAATCCTACTGCTGCGTCTTTTGGAATTCTTCATATAGGTCTTTTTTTAAATGAAATATTTGGTTTACTTTAAGTCACCGTATATCTGTGTGACCACATAATAATTTGTGACGGAGGTGGTACAGCATGAAGCCTTGAGCTAGGCTCTCCTCTCTTTCACTTCCTTTGATATCGGGAATAGATAACTTTCTCGTTATGGCTGCCAAAATGTGCAACTTTACAGTCATTCTTCACCAGGTATGCCTTAGATTACCAAAGGTCCACCTCATTCTTCATGAAGGCTCATCTCAGGATCCATGAAGGTCGACTTCAGACTTCCTAAAGAGCCACATCAGGCTCCCAGAAAAATCATCTAAGGCTTCTTGAAGAGCCACCTCAGGCTTCCTGAAGCTATACTTAAAGTTCCTTGAAAGCCCACAGATTTCATGAGGTCTTTCTCAGGCTGCCTGAAAGCCACCTCAGGCTCACTGAGGTCCACCTCAGGCTCACTGAGGTCCACCTCAGGCTCACTGAGGTCCACCTCAGGCTCACTGAGGTCCACCTCAGGCTCACTGAGGTCCACCTCAGGCTCACTGAGGTCCACCTCAGGCTCACTGAGGTCCACCTCAGGCTCACTGAGGTCCACCTCAGGCTCACTGAGGTCCACCTCAGGCTCACTGAGGTCCACCTCAGGCTCATTGAGGTCCACCTCAGGCTCACTGAGGTCCACCTCAGGCTCACTGAGGTCCATCTCAGGCTCACTGAGGTCCACCTCAGGCTCACTGAGGTCCACCTCAGGCTCACTGAGGTTCACCTCAGACTCCCTGAAGGTTCATCTCAGTTTTTATTTTAGGTTGCTTGCAGGATCACCTTAGTTCCTTGCATGGCCGCCTCATGGTCCCTGCAGCACCACCTCAAATTCCGAGCTAGGCTACCTCAGGCTCCCTGAAACGCAGATTAAGATTTCCTGCAGGATCACCTCAGGTTCCTTGCAGGATCACCTCAGGGTCCCTCAAGGAACACTTCAGGCTCCTCCAGGGAGGTACAGCAGCTGTACTACCATTTGACACCTAGTTCAACCCCCAAAAAATCAGTTCACTTTCGCCATAGAAGAATTAAAATGTACCCGAGTGAGGCCTTGGTAAGATGGCGCACACTTTGGCAGTATGGATATTACTAACGACAAAATGTGGATGGAAATCGGAAAAAATTCAATATGAATCGCTATCAAAACTTTTTCCATAATTTTAAAACTTCTTGTTATGAAGACTTTGGATTTTTTCCTGGTTATCGTTTGGATGTAAATTTCTTGGATTCCAATTGCATATTATCAATGACTCATTTGGGTGTGTTATAAGTTTATTAACACGACGAAAAATCTGTTTTTATGTAAGGCTATCCACATACTACATATTTTCCTTGCTATCGAGCGAATAATTGATGTTTTAACACAGCAGTGACTACCTTTGATGTTTTGGGCTTATACATTACCTATAGTTGATGTTTCTAACTACTTTCGAGAATATATCGTATGTTTACTCAAGACGAACCTTACATTTTGGTCATTTCCCTCAAACGATACATGAGGCTTCGCTGTAGCTTTGCTCTGTGATTTTTCAACTTCTCAAATTCTGCATTTTTTCTACTTTTATTTTCAACTCTTTAGTAAATTCGACATATCGCTGTTTTCTCTTTTACAAGATACCCGCTGCTTCGTGTTTCCTGCATTATCTTCGCCAGTATTTCATCGTATGCTATGCCTGCGCGAGCACTTTGTCGGTAGCTAAGCCTCGGTGTTCGATGTCGCAATAACCACTGTTAAACGTTTAATAAACAGATTTGTATCTGCTTTTAGGAAAAGCCAATATCAAAACGACGGAGCGGTGCAAGTTATATACGAGACTCAAATAAAGAGGAAATGAGCCAAGCGATCAGTGAAGTAATGTCTGGGAATCACAGTGATGTGCCCAGGCAATGTACAGTTGGAAATGTAGAAAATAATCGAGAACTTCCCATAGACCTTAGCATCCACCATCCTAACATTGACAACAACACAGCAATCACTTCTCGCTATGAAGAGCAACGGGAGACTGGGAGGTCCTCTTCCTCAGTCACAACTCGCCCCCCCAGACCAAACCTACCCTTGTCAAGCCGATCCTCCCTCAACATCCTCCCCACGCTTCAAATCCCCACCTTACTGAGTCCTTCGGAGGATGACATGCCCTTAATGCCTACGAGGCGCAGGGGCAAGTATGAGCTACCAGAGATCATTGAAACGCCTGATGAGGAAGACAAGGGCATCCGTATGTTCCTGCAGCGACGTATAAGCATCGACTACAAGGTATTTAAGGTCGCTCTTCGTCAGGAGAGGTGTCTGGCCGAATTGTAATATTCACGTCAACAACAAATAAAATGGAATGAAATAGTTTGCATTTGAATACGCGCCTTACCAAAAATAGAAAGGCTTACAAATTTAACATGTCATTAAGTAACCACCTTGGTTAACATAAAGTATATATATTTCTTCCTTATATTATTTTTCATTATCTATAAATCCATACAAGACAGAGTTTGTCGCCTCCTTGTGAAGGGTTTCATTACGGCTTTCATTACCACTGCTGACGGAGGGCGACCATACAATAGTTCTAGGTAGTGACCCCTAGTGTGTGTGACGGCCTCGGCTCAATAGTCCTCTGTGGGGCTTGAAATGTAACAAAAATAGATGGTAGATGTTTGTTATGCAGAGAAGTTAAAAATCATGTCATATAATTTTTTCTTGATATGGTTTAGTTCAGGTTTACTTTTTGCTAGCAGTCGAAAAAAAAAATTCTACTATGTGGTAAGTTGTTTAGGGTGATGAGTGGCTGACTATTTACCCAGGAAACTTTGGTGCTTAAATTACTTTGCTCACCTCACTATACTCTCTAAACAAAGATGAACACCTTATTTCCGCTGATTGATACATCGCATGAGCACAGCTTATTTACCATGCGCATACTATATGGTTGGCAGCTGCCACACTTCTAACAGAACCCCGCGGAGAGTCTGACAGCCACTCAACTATTATATATATATATATATATATATATATATATATATATATATATATATATATATATTATATATATATATATATATATATATATATATATATATATAGTAGATTGGTAGACAGCAACCACCCAGGGAGGTACTACCGTCCTGCCAGGTGACTGTGAAACAGAAACCTGAAACTGTTTTACATGATGGTAGGATTGCTGGTGTCTTTTTCTGTCTCATAAACACGCTGGATAACAGGTATATCTAGCTACTTCTACTTACACTTTAGGTCACACTACACAGGCATGCACATGCATATATATACATACACACATCTAGGTTTTTCTTCTTTTTCTTAATAGCTCTTGTTCTTTTATTTTCTCTATTGTCCATGGGGAAGTGGAAAAGAATTCTTCCTCCGTAAGCCATGCGTGTCGTATGAGGCGACTAAAATGCCGGGAGCAATGGGCTAGTAACCCTTCTCCTGTACACATTTACTAAAAAAAACGAATAAGAAAAGCTTTATAAAACTGGGATGTTTGAATGTGCGTGGATGTAGTGCGGATGATAAGAAAGAGATGATTGCTGATGTTATAAATGAAAAGAAGTTGGATGTCCTGGCCCTAAGCGAAACAAAGCTGAAGGGGGTAGGCGAGTTTCATTTGGGAGAAATAAATGGGATTAAGTCAGGAGTATCTGAGAGAGTTAGAGCTAAGGAAGGGGTAGCAATAATGTTGAAGGATCAGTTATGGAAGGAGAAGAGGGAATATAAATGTGTAAATTCAAGGATTATGTGGATTAAAATAAGGGTCGGATGCGAAAAGTGGGTCATAATAAGCGTGTATGCACCTGGAGAAGAGAGGAGTGTAGAGGAGAGAGAGAGATTTTGGGAGATGTTAAGCGAATGTATAGGAACTTTTGAACCAAGTGAGAGAGTAATTGTGGTAGGGGACCTAAATGCTAAAGTAGGAGAAAAATGTAGAGAGGGTGTGGTAGGTAAGTTTGGGGTGCCAGGTGTAAATGATAATGGGAGCCCTTTGATTGAACTTTGTATAGAAAGGGGTTTAGTTATAGGTAACACATATTTTAAGAAAAAGAGGATAAATAAGTATACAAGATATGATGTAGGGCGTAATGACAGTAGTTTGTTGGACTATGTATTGGTAGATAAAAGACTTTTGAGTAGACTTCAGGATGTACATGTTTATAGAGGGGCCACAGATATATCAGATCACTTTTTAGTTATAGCTACAGTGGGAGTAAAGGTAGATGGGATACAAGGAAAATAGAAGCAGTAAGTAAGAGAGAGGTGAAGGTTTATAAACTAAAAGAGGAGGCAGTTAGGGTAAGATATAAACAACTATTGGAGGATAGATGGGCTAGTGAGAGTGTAGGCAATAGGGTCGAAGATGTATGGGGTAGATTTAAAAATGTAGTGTTAGAGTGTTCAGCAGAAGTTTGTGGTTATAGGCGAGTGGGTGCGGGAGGAAGAAGAGCGATTGGTGGAATGATGATGTAAAGAGAATAGTAAGGGAGAAAAGTTAGCATATGAGAGGTTTTTACAAAGTAGAAGTGATGCAAGGAGGGAAGAGTATATGGAGAGAAAAAGAGAGGTTAAGAGAGTGGTGAAGCAATGTAAAAGAGAGCAAATGAGAGAGTGGGTGAGATGTTATCAACAAATTTTGTTGAAAATAAGAAAAAGTTTTGGAGTGAGATTAATAAGTTGAGGAAGCCTAGGGAACAAATGGATTTGACAGTTAAAAATAGGAGAGGAGAGTTATTAAATGGAGAGTTGGAGGTATCGGGAAGATGGAGGGAATATTTTGAGGAGTTGTTAAATGTTGATGAAGATAGGGAAGCTGTGATTTCGTGTATAGGGCAAGGAGGAATAACATCTTGTAGGAGTGTGGAAGAGCCAGTTGTGAGTGTGGGGAAGTTCGTGAGGCAGTGAGTAGAATGAAAGGGGTAAGGCAGCTGGGATTGATGGGATAAAGATAGAAATGTTAAAAGCAGGTGGGGATATAGTTTTGGAGTGGTTAGTGCTATTATTTAATAAATGTATGGAAGAGGGTAAGGTACCTAGGGATTGGCAGAGAGCGTGTATTGTTCCTTTGTATAAAGGCAAAGGGGACAAAGAGAGTGCAAAAATTATAGGGGAATAAGTCTGTTGAGTGTACCTGGTAAAGTGTATAGTAGAGTTATTATTGAAAGAATTAAGAGTAAGACAGAAAGCAGGATAGCAGATGAACAAGGGGGCTTTAGGAAAGGTAGGGGTGTGTAGACCAAGTGTTTACAGCGAAACATATAGGTGAACAGTATTTGGATAAGGGTAAAGAGGTTTTTTTGGCATTTATGGATTTGGAAAAGGCGTATGATAGGGTGGATAGGGGGGCAATGTGGCAGATGTTGCAGGTGTATGGAATAGGAGGTAGGTTACTGAAAGCAGTGAAGAGTTTTTATGAGGATAGTGAGACTCAAGTTAGAGTGTGTAGGAGGGAGGGGACTATTTCCCAGTAAAAGTGGGCCTTAGACAAGGATGTGTGATGTCACCGTGGTTGTTCAATATATTTATAGATGGGGTTGTAAGAGAAGTGAATGCGAGGGTCTTGGCAAGAGGTGTGGGGTTAAAAGATAAAGAATCAAATACGAAGTGGGAGTTGTCACAGTTGCTTTTTGCTGATGACACTGTGCTTTTGGGAGATTCTGAAGAGAAGTTGCAGAGGTTGGTGGATGAATTTGGTAGGGTGTGTAAAAGAAGAAAATTGAAAGTGAATATAGGAAAGAGTAAGGTGATGAGGATAACAAAAAGATTAGGTGATGAAAGATTGGATATCAGATTGGAGGGAGAGAGTATGGAGGAGGTGAATGTATTCAGATATTTGGGAGTGGACATGTCAGCAGATGGGTCTATGAAGGATGAGGTGAATCATAGAATTGATGAGGGAAAAAGGGTGAGTGGAGCACTTCGAGTCTGTGGAGACAAAGAACTTTGTCCATGGAAGTAAAGAAGGGAATGTATGAGAGTATAGTTATACCAACACTCTTATATGGGTGTGAAGCATGGGTGATGAATGTTGCAACGAGGAGAAGGCTGGAGGCAGTGGAGATGTCATGTCTGAGGTCAATGTGTGGTGTGAATATAATGCAGAGAATTCGGAGTTTGGAAATTAGGAGGAGGTGCGGGATTACCAAAACTATTATCCAGAGAGCTGAGGAGGGGTTGTTGAGGTGGTTCGGACATGTAGAGAGAATGGAACGAGACAGAATAACTTCGAGAGTGTATAAATCTGTAGTGGAGGGAAGGCGGGGTAGGGGTCGGCCTAGGAAAGGTTGGAGGGAGGGGGTAAAGGAAGTTTTGTGTGCGAGGGGCTTGGACTTCCAGCAAGCATGTGTGAGCGTATTTGATAGGAGTGAATGGAGACAAATGGTTTTAATACTTGACGTGCTGTTGGAGTGTGAGCAAAGTAACATTTATGAAGGGATTCAGGGAAACCGGCAGGCCGGACTTGAGTCCTGGAGATGGGAAGTACAGTGTCTGCACTCTGAAGGAGGGGTGTTAATGTTGCAGTTTTATAACTGTAGTGTAAAGCACCCTCTGGCAAGACAGTGATGGAATGAATGATGATGAAAGTTTTTCTTTTCGGGCCACCCTGCCTTGGTGGGAATCGGCCGATGTGTTAATAAAAAAAAAAAAAAATATATATATATATATATATATATATATATATATATATATATATATATATATATATATATATATATATATATATATATAAATATATATACATATATATATGTGTGTGTGTGTGTGTATGTGTGTATGTGTAGTAACCTATTTGTGGTCGAGTCATAACTCCTGGCCCCGCCTCTTCACTGATTGCTACTAGGTCCTCTCTCTCCCTGCTGCATGAGCTTTATCAAACCTCGTCTTAAAACTATTCCACTTCCTGACAACTCTATGACTGAAGAAATACTTCCTAACATCCCTTTGACTCATAGGAGTCTTCAATGCAAAACAACCACAGGAGGAAGTTGAATGATAGCTAAAGGCCTTTCATGTTGCAATCAACACATCATCAGGAGCTTGCAATATTGCAGAAAAGAGGAGATCGAGGCAAATACGATCACAGCCAAAGGTGCTCCCTGTGATCATATTTACTGGGACCTCCTCCTCTTTTCTGCAACATTGCAAGCTCCTGATGATGTGTTGATTGCAACACGAAAGACCTAGGGCTATGATTGTACTCCCCCGTGGTTGTTTTTTGCACATACACACACACATACACAGCTATGACTCGACCCCTGCAACCACAACTAGTTGAGTACACACACACACAGGAGAATTAAATCAGATGAGGATCAGGCAGGACTTCAAAGAGACCTGGACATGCTGGACACTTGGTCCAGCAACTGGCTTCTCGAATTTAACCCCGCCAAATGCAAAGTCATGAAGATCGGGGAAGGGCAAAGAAGACCGCAGACAGAGTATAGCCTAGGTGGCCAAAGACTGCAAACCTCGCTCAAGAAAAAGGATCTTGGGGTGAGTATAACACCAAGCACGTCTCTGGAAGCACACATCAACCAGATAACTGCTGCAGCATACAGGCGACTGGCAAACCTGAGAATAGCGTTCCGATACCTTAGTATGGAATCGTTCAAGACACTGTACACTGTGTACGTCAAGCACCAGTTTGGAACCCATACCTGGTCAAGCACGTCAAGAAATTAGAGGAAGTGCAAAGGTTTGCGACAAGATTAGTTCCAGAGCTAAGGGAAATGTCCTACGAAGAAAGGTTAAGGGAAATCGGCCTGACAACATTGGAGGACAGGAGGGTTAGGGGAGACATGATAACGACATACAAAATACTGCGTGGAATAGACAAGGTGGATAGAGACAGGATGTTCCAGAGAGGGGACACAGAAACAATGGGTCACAATTGGAAGTTGAAGACTCAGATGAGTCAAAGGGATGTTAGAAAGTATTTCTTCAGCCATAGAGTAGTCAGGAAGTGGAATAGTCTAGCAAGTGATGTAGTGGAGGCAGGAACCATACATAGCTTTAAGACGAGGTATGACAAAGCTCATGGAGTAGGGAGAGAGGGGACCCAGTAGCGATCAGTGAAGAGGCGGGGCCAGGAGTTGAATCTCGATCCTTGCAACCACAATTAGGTGAGTACACACACACACACACACACACACACACACACATATATATATATATATATATATATATATATATATATATATATATATATATATATATATATATATATATATAAATGAGAAAGCGACTTCAGATATGTAAGGACGTAATATGTAAAAAATTATATTAATTTGGTATGGTTTAATTTTATTTTTTAATTTAAATATTGATTTATAATTCATCTTTTGCAATTCTCTTATTTTTTGTTTCATTTCAATATTTTGTGGAAATTAAATAATAGCATGTTTTCGGGGTATATTGGCATCAAAATTATGGCATGAAAGAGAGATTTTGAGGCAGCCGGACTATCAATGGACGGCCCGGCACTACCCATGGCAGATACTGAGGCCACGACTCCTGGCAGATGTAGTGCAAACAGTGTTGATCATTGTAAGAAGACATTGGGACACAACATGCCCATATATATATATCACTCTAATACACAACTGATATTTAACTCTGGTGTTAGGATGATCGCGACTTTAATATCGTAGAAGCTCACCATGACTAGAGGCAGAGTCAAGTAACTTTTGTTTCCGGTAGATTTTGTTAGCGATATATTTTGTTAGTAGTAACAAATAGCTTAGTGCAAGCATCTTCGACTCGCAACCAAAAGAAACGGTTTCAGTCTCAGGAGAGTAAGTTTTGCTGCCGAAGTTACTAGTGTATTGTGCACCCCATATCCATCCTGTGGACGGTTCACAGTAGTACATCTGAGTTTAGATCTGCAACTGACTAACTTTTGCAAGAAAATTTAGGAAATTTGCTTAATATGTCTGGTATCTTATTCTCAGTAATAAACTATCTTGACATATTACATTGGTTATTATACTCTATATACATATTCCTCAATAAGTGGACAATAAAGCACATGGTGCTTAAGAAAGTGACCATAGGGCTGGCCATATACTTTGCATTTGGTTTGTTCATCATCTGTGTGTTGCCAAACTGTAACTACAACATCAGTCAGTTAGTTCACATTGGAAGTTGCTCCATATGCGTTCTTATCTACGCTCATATTATCATAGTGGATGATAGATCTACTCAGGCTTCTAACTACATTCCTATTACATTCAGTTTCATTATTTACTTCTCTCCTAATATTATTCCTAATGATAGACCGGGCGAGTACACACTTCGAAGTGAGCTGCAATATAATGAAAGCATTCAGCCAGTGAATTTAACTGTGCCGAAGAAAAAAAATGAATTATGTGTCAGAAGGCTTGTGAACATCAAGGACTGGCAATCATAATAAAAAAAAAAGAGCTGATCTTTCCAGAGTACAGGGTCGTAAATTAATCATAAAGATTTCATGAAACACACAAAGAAGCTTAAAGTACATCACAGTAAAGAGGGACAACTCATGAGGTTTGTATTAAACAGTTTCTTCATGAAGTATATAACTACTGGCCGAAAGCAGGTCACCCATATTTATGACCCCTTGGAAACCACACCAGGACCGTTTTCCTGACGTCCAATCTACCCGCACATTTGCACATTCATGGTTTGTCTCTGAATAATTTTCATTTCTTCAGTTAGGTAAAAGGTCACAAATACAACTAATGTGACATTTTATTGCTCAGCCGACGCTGAATCTTCAAAATTTCAGGAATTAGCAAGTGATTCCAAGACTCCTAAGACTCTGCATCTTCCCATGGCACTAACAGTCTCATTAACACTCTTCTATATGCAGCCACGTCATCCTTGAGGATACTAGTTAGCTCTTGTTGCCAACTTGTGATTAATAATAGTTCATATCTGCCATGATTCTCGAGGATTTAATTTCTTCTCCAGGATGCTCCTAAGATTGAGGTGATAAAAGATAAGTCACCTGAGCGTCGAGGCTCTCAGGCCACAGGTTCAGGACCTCCCAGCCGGAGAGGTTCGCTCATTCCTCCCGAGGATGGCGCTGGTGGGCGCAGGCCATCCCTACTCATCGCGGACGAGGTATGTCATAGACCCTCCCGCACGTGTTTATCCCAACACTCATGACACCGATCACAGTACCGTAATATTAATCTTAAATAAAAAAAAAACAATTTCAATGTCAATGTTAATGTGAAGGAATATTTATGAGACTATATATATATATATATATATATATATATATATATATATATATATATATATATATATATATATATATATATATATATATATATTAAAAAAAAGAAATAGCGCAGCCATTAGGCTTCGAACCCAGGCCACCAGCTCTCCGCGAGTCAAAAATAACTGACAAACTGACGCCTTATACCACTCAACTGCAAGTGCATCTGTAGCTTAGTGGTTTAAGGAGCCATCTTGGCAGGTACCTTTACTTGTGGAAACCTGGTGACCAGGACTAGAATCAGGCTGACTATGATATTTCTTGATATACTGTGTGTATATATATTTATATGTTCATACGTCACGTAATAAGTATCTATGGATCGGGTGTCATATTGCCTTCTATTCATTCATCTAAAACAAATTCTTCTAAAAGTATTTTTATTTGTTTTGCTTTATATAAGTCATGATTATATAAAATTAAATTTTATTGTCTTTTGAAAAAAGAATTGTTCATGATATATATTTTGAAAATAAGTTGACTTCTCTTCTGCTCTTTTACAGTTTTTTTTCTGTTATGACTAAAGCTTCATATTATGACTGTTTCCTTATTCTTAATGTTCCCCTAACAAAACCCTTCTAGACAACTCATACAAGTAGACTTACACACACACAACCATTGTCGCTGCCTGAGGTGACCACTCAGTCATACTGATCCCGGTATCATGGTGACCCATGACTCCTAGATCATGGTGATCTTGAGGTCATGGTGAATGCAAGGACCACTGGAACCACCTCATGGCCCTTGTGGCCATGGGTTTTCATGGCCTTACAGTTCTGGTAATCCTGAGGTGTTAGTGGCTCCAACGTCCTAGTGACATCAAGGTTATTTTTAACCCTGAAATCCTATTGGCCTAGGTCTTCGGTGACCCAAGATACTAAACATTATGTTTTAAACACGAATGATTTCAAGGTTATTTTAGCCTATGGTGGAACTTGGGACGCTAAAGTCTCCGCAGGGGCCTGATGACCTGTGGCATCCTCAAGCTCACGTATCATGACCTAAGATAAGAGCGCGACATTGGTTCCTAAATGCAAAGCGCCGGAAAAGAATACTGACTTTCTGATCGGAGAATATGTGTATATACATTCATCAATATATATATATATATATATATATATATATATATATATATATATATATATATATATATATATATATATTTAATCCCTTCATGTGTGAAGAAAAAGGTTATTAAAATCCTTAAGATTGGTTATCCCAACTATAGTAATCAATAACCAAAAAGAGAAAGAATCAAATCTCCGTTATTTTCTTCTTTCAGTTACCTTGTCTTGGTAGGAAATGATTGATCAAAGACTGTATCTAGTTACATATGTTGAAAAATTCCTTAAATTGGTGTCACTCGAGTCCTGAACTTCTGGGTAGCCAGGTACCATGCCGCATAATTTATGGTATTTGACCTCTTAAGATTAAATTCTTAAAGATGCTTAGTGAGAGGGTGTCTTGAGCTGCATGTATCGCGTTCTTCCCGATCAAGACAGCAGTATCATTTCCGGCGTCCACTTACTAGAACTACTCTGGCAAAATAACAAATTCTGGAGCCCAACGGAACTGGGTGAATCAACAACTTGCTTGTTACAGTCCAAAACTTTCGTGGGCGCCGTCAGTTAAATAACCAAAAGAAAAAAAAAACCTATTCTAAATACAATGTAATAATAAATAAACAATATACTGCGCGGCTAAATAAAAAAAAAGTATGATATAATTAAAGTTTTTACATTTTCTTTCAGAATGACCTGACATTATTGAAAATGTGTTAGTGTAATTTCCCCTTGCCTTCCAGCATTACCACAGTCATAATAACCCTGGCAGTTTTCTCTCAGCAGGTGATAGACACTACGGCAGTCTCTTAAGGTCAAACCTCAAAATTTTTAAACTGTCCTTAGGTGATAATTCATTTTCTTTTTTTTTCCAAATAACCCAATACTTAGGACGACTTCAGCTGGTTTTTGTAAAATCAACAAGAATTCCAGCGACGTTCTAAATTATTGCTACAAAAGGTTATTTTTTCCCCATGAATTAAATAATAACATAAATCGAACTAAATAACCCCAATCCAATACAATATATGAAAATAAATATAAACTGGAATAATATAGGCTATATTAAAGCCATAATATAACATCACGATTGATAAACCTGGAGCCGTAACTCAAATGCTTCCATAACCACCTACCTACTACGATTTAATCAATTTAATTAGTTTTCTTTGAACATTTACTTCTTATTTCCGCTCGAGAATTTTAAAAGTTCCTTATTATGCATTTGACCTGTAGACTGGGCAGTTCACACGCCTTTGGACTGGTTGGTTTAACAGGTGTGAAGCCTATTTATTAAGGCTGCATGTTACCTGTACAGTATATAGCCAATAAATATTGCTTTAATCCCTGAAATAGGAACTGAAGCAACCTGTCATATATTCACTGAGATATTTCTCGGTGTATATACCTTTGCACCTTACATATTGTGTATAAATGTATAGCATTATTAATCCTAATTATTTATGGTATTTGTTTTATAGAATTTACCTAAAAAATATGAAATATATATCAGAGAAAACGAGTATCCTTAAATAAATGATAAAATTAATGTAAAGTATACGCGTGGCCGCCGCACTTCGTCTTCATAACGGTACGACTAACGGTACGACTAACGGTACGACTAACGGTAAGGATTCAGTTCATCCGCACAAATTCAGTCCTGGGAATCCTGGAGGTATGTTCAACAAACTCACATATATCTATAAAGTTTAAACAAGATCTCCACCAATACATACCATGCAGACTTATCATAGACTGGAGACGCGCATAGCATGAAAAATAGCTCATCCATTATAGCACTCATCCAGACACCCACCTCGTACCTCTACAAAAAGCTATTCAGTGAATGCGTTGCCGTGTAACCGTACAGGCATCCATAGTTAAAAACAAGACCAATATAAAATAGTAAACTTATTTAACTTTTGACCTGCAAAATGGAACTTTTCATAGAGGTACTGAGGTACTGGTGTTGTGCTTCATGAAGGCAGATCCATGTGAGGGCATTAAGCACGTGTTGTCTGTTTTACGGGTATTTCCCGCATAACGGAAATGACATCTTTAAGGGAAGTCTCAAAAACTTTCCGTCATGAGAAAACTTATGAAGTACAACACCTGCTTTGTTTCTCTCGCGATCAGACACGCCCTGAAACCTTGTACCTCATTAAAAATATTGTTTCATGTGTTGATGTCACAATTTATGTTCCATATATTTCTTTCACAAATTTTCATTAAATTTCAAATCGTTTTCTGAAAAATGAAGTACTCTGGTTCGAGTTCAGTAGTACTGTGAATTCCTTCATAGGAATCAATAAGCTTATCATTGGCACCAGAGGCTTCGTGTCCCACAACACTCCTTGATTATGGGATTTTTTTTTTCCAGTCATATCGTGAGAATTTATGTTTGCGGAGTTCATGCTTTTGTTGGCAACCGCACTGTAAATTATCTGTTTTTTAAGTACTTTCAAACTCATCTAGTACTGCCTGTGACACCAACATGAAGTAGCCGTGAGGATGACCACAAGAAGTCAAAATTTCAAGAACTTCTTGACATCCATCACCCACCCTGACGTCTTTTGACGACTTCCTTCAATGTTTTTTTATATGTTTACGTGTACACTCACTGAGTATATTGGATACCACTCCATGATGCTACAAAATCTATCGGTCCAATATTATCAGTGTTATTATGTGTTTTGTGACCCTGGGTATATGACTGTAGTAAACAAGTGACCCCCTCAGTTCTTCATATGGCCAGTCTTTCACCAACACTAATTTTTTGTCCTCGTCAAAAAAATTACACCGGATATGTCCATCCTTCTTAAGTTCGTACAGTTGTTTGTCTTCTTTTGATTACTATTTCATGTTTTTTGTAGGCAGTGATGTCCTAAACCTCAGAATCCATCAATCCTTAGGAACCTCAGCATCTATCTCATCATTTTTGTGATAAGTTTTTGTATTTAGACCTTTGTTATACATTTGTATGTTGTATTTTAATTACATGTTGTTTTGTTTGAACACATTTTCTGACAAGTAAATCAAGATCCCTTATCTTTGTCCCCTTTCTTTGTTCATCACAACGATATTTGCAACAAAATTGTGCCTGGGTTTATACAGAAAACAGGTCTACAGTTTTTAGTATAATGCAGTAATGTTACAATCCTACAGTCAAACATCTGCTGAAGCACTTCTCCCAAGTACTGTATCTTCGTATTGTTCTATTCCTCATCGTGATGTTCTTGGACCCATATTCTTACCCTCACTCTCTCATATTAGTATGCTCATGCTCTCACATCAGTACTCTGATGCTCTCACTCCACTCATCATTATGTTGATTCTTTCATATATTCTCACACCAGTAGCTGATACTCTTACACACTCCCACAACAATATGCTGAATATACACTTACACATCAGTGTTCAAATATTCTCACTGGCATCCACATAAATTCGCTGCTCCCCTCATTTACATCAGTACGTTGATGTTCTCACACTCACATCAGTACGTTGATGTTCTCACACACATCAGTACGTTGATGTTCTCACACACATCAGTACGTTGCTGCTCTCGTAATCCAAACTCTCATTTTCAAAACTATTGGTTACTGTGACATACCTTTATTTCATAGGCACAACGAAAAGCACGTCCTGCAGAAGAAGCATTGGAATTTAAGGTAAAAATGGAGGAGTATATATCCCTTAAAGTCTCCCTAGTATTACCCTTACTGATTTTCTTTCCTCCATGTCGGTTTTAAATTTTTGATTCAACACCCTCCTGCCGTCACCTGAATTGTTTCCCTTAATTTGTGAAGTTTAAAAAAACTAGCGACTTCACGTACGTCATTAACACCGTCATCCACCTGTACACTAACATAAAGAATAAATTTTTGCACTGATACCAACGTCTGGGTGTATATTCCATGTGTTCGTTCCATCTCTCCTCTTGATCACTGTGACGTCATAAGAACCTATGCACCATCCTGAATAAATATACTTTTAAAATATCACCTAAAATAGTGTTATATCATGAATACCTTTAAAAATTGAACTCTTAAAAATGAGAATTCTTCCTTTTCCAATGCCTATTAGACTCATCGCATTTTTTAAATTCTGCTATATGTTTTTCAGCTTAATGATTGATAAGATGTTATTCCTCCCTTTGTTCTTGCTTCCATTATATGATATGTTTATGATTTTTCATTTTGTAATTTCTGTATTGCGGCGAATTCGTTTGGTACTGAAAAGTCCAAACAATTGTTTTCTGCACTAAGTCTTCATTTTTGTGAAAGAATTTGTACTTATTTTTACATATTTACTATAGTTTTTCAGACAGTTTTGATACAGTAGATGACTCTCAATATTATTTAATTAAACAACTTTTGCAAACTTTTATGCATTATGTTTTTAAAGTCTTTTGCAACTCATAGTCACAATATACTAATAATAGTAATAATAATAAGAATAAGAATAAAAATATAATTATTTATAAAACTCACATCTAAAATACTGTATATTTTATATAATAAATTCATCAGTAAGATATCTCACATTTTGTATATTTGTACATTTCATGTGTTGAATTCATCAATTAATTCCTTTTTCTAGTTGTATCTTCCCTCTTTACACACGACATTTATTAGTGCATTAAGGTGCAACACACGCAACACATACTATATCTTCTTATGAAGAAACACTGGTGTGGGCTTTGAGTAGTTCATTAATTTGTGTTGATTAAATTTATTGCGTTTAGATTTTATTGACTGTACGAGGGAAATTAAGGCTCTGTGTAACTCACTCATCATTAGTCAAGAATAATAAATAGGGATTAAGATAAATTCTCTATATATATACACTGTATATATATATTGTGTACACCTTTCGGTGTAGTGGGAAATTTGCTTATTATTACTTGAACTCAGGCAAAGTTTAACATTTTGGTTAAATTATTCTGCTAAAAAATTATTTGGCCCGTCAATATTTGTATATTATTAGCATGATCTGATTATTTAGACTGGCTTGGATAATTTGCTTTAGATTATGCTTTGTTTACCGAAATCTTTATGGGTTAGTTTAACAAGTGCTCAATGCAGGTGTTCTAAGTCTATGTACTTCTAAGTAAGTTTAGTCATTTGTGTATAGTAAAAATTGCATTAATGTGATTCATTTATCGTTTAGTTTATTTGCGTGGGTTTAAAACTGAATTTACCGAAGATTAGAAAGATAAGTTATTGTAGGTTAGCTTTGCACTACCAGGCAAAACAGACATGACTGAAGTGGGCAAACGTACACAGCCATAACAAAGCCAGGCTCGTCAACTATATGACAAAGTCCATTTTACTGAAAACCACCCAAAATGATCAGGCTACATTACCTCTTTTCACCTCTTCCAATCTACCAACAATTTGTTTTTGCCTATCATGAATGGACCATAAATTAATAATGGATGTTCTTACTGAAGACAGGTTTCCAATATTATGGTTGGAACTCTAATATGTGCGCAATGAAATAGCTTTCCAGTTAAGATAACAGAAATCTGTGGTAATTCACAGGACATTTGAAAAATCTCATGATTAAAGCAAACTTTTTCTATATAGCTTCACACAATTATGCTTTTGGGTGCAACACAAACATAGAAAACCATACACACAAACATGTCTATCTTCCCAAGTAGGTTGCAGAGCACCATCACATACTGAATACCGTGATTTAATGTTCTTGTTTCATAGGGAAGCCGCAAATTACGACCCGGAGAATCATTAGTGGAGGGAAAGGTAACAAAAGACCAATTCAACCTCTTAAAACACTGCTTATTCCTGTATGGATATTTACCCCTACCTTGCTTCTGAGCAACTTAGCTCAAAATCTTTTTTATCCGGTTTACATTTTCAGTAAATTTTTTGTCGTCTCTCAGTGGTGTAATCTGCCGAGAGATAAAACAATTAGTTTTAGCCTTTCCAAAGAAAAAAAACATGCTGTGGCAAATGACTGCATGCACAGCTCCCGAGATACACCAATGCCCTAAACAGCATGCACATACTAAATGGTCTTTTTAACCACACAAAAGTCCCTAAAAGTATAATTTGACTATTTATTTTGTATTTACACGATATTTTGACGAGTTACTTGTTTTTTCCCTCCTGCTTTAATATCACTATTTACATTTTAAAAATGCTTGTCAAATGAATGTGTTTATGATACACAAAACGTCCTTAGCATTTTTCTATTAAGTAGTTTAGATAAAAAGTTTGTCTTCATTGTTCATCTTAACACAGAAATATTCACCTCATTTAACCCATGTGCAACAGGTTCATCGAATATATTTTTGTTAATAGATTAATACAAAAAATATCACTTGTATGGTATCTCTCCATTCTGTCAATATTTGTTACGTATCGTTCAATGTTTCTGGTGAATTTAGATATGTATATTCGTCTTTATATTGCAAGAAAACATTGTATTACTAGGAAAACTGAAGCTTATCTTCATTATTCATGCTTGTACTTACAATTATTCATTTCATGCAAATTTTGCCTATGTCACATTCACGGATACACTTAAAACATTATAGATATTTGTCTATTGGTAATATCCATGAATCCCTGAAGACTGCAAACCAGTTCACGACCACACTAGGAAACAACTCTCAATCTACTTAGAGCAACAATTATATTATCACTTTTTTTTAACCTGCGACCTCGAATGTTAAGTGAAATTAACAAATCGAATGGTGGGATATTTTGTGAGTTAACCTTTACATACTTGTTCACCCGGGCTGAGTTCCACAAGACTTGCTCTTCCGTATTCTGTCCACGATCTTGACACAGCTGACAGCAAAGTGTGACGACGTACTCATATCCACACGCCTCTGTCACAGTGTGACGATGCACCCATATCCACACACTTATCACATACTCCCAACCCACACTCACCTCCCATACTTCACATCTCTCAACCCCACTACAGAAGGTAACCAAAGTATTGAACTGTCCTGCCTTTATTTCGTAGGGACAACGAAAATTGCGCCCTGGAGAAGTGTTAGAAGAATCCAAGGTAAAAGACGTGATTTGTCCCTGTGGTAATAATGGATTCGCGTCGTCAGTGTCTCAGCAATATTGTCTTTTCCTGCCTGTGCCCCCTCCCCTCTTAAAAAAGCAACTGTTGAAATCTAAATACTACTTTCAGAAGCTGCTATATATGGATGTTATGTAGGTGATATATAGGCATGCGCTTGGGTATAATCCAGAAATGAACACCAATTATGTGTCTTAGTCACTGTGTTAAGACTTTAAATCCAGGTCCAGCAATGGCTTGCAAGATCATTATTTTCAAACAAATAATAAATTGCATTTAGTTTTTTATATATATATATATATATATATATATATATATATATATATATATATATATATATATATATATATATATATATATATATAAAAAAGCAAACATATATATTCAAACATCGTGCCTAATAAATCAATTGGTCAACTAGATCTAACTGCCCTACAAATTTAACATTTCTAATATCTTTTATGGATTATACATTTTTATTGAAAAATGGAGTAAAAATTTTCTATTTTGCACCAAACCTAACTTAAGAGACCTCACATAATTCCTATTACGAACGTAATTTTACCATGTATTACATAGATCAGTTTAAATTCATTTAAAATTAATTAAAATCAATGATAAATATTTTGTTCTTAAGTACAGATCCGTTTTCACAATTTATTTCATAAAAAAATTCAGTCTGCTTATTCAGCAAAAATAACCATTGATTTTAAGCCAAACTAGCTAATTTAACTTATTCCGCACGGTACACACACAACACACACACACACACACAATACATACACACATGTACCTATATATATATATATATATATATATATATATATATATATATATATATATATATATATATATATATATGTGTGTTGTGTGTGTGTGTGTGTGTGTTCTATGTATGGGTGTGTGTGTTTACGCGTACACATTCTAATTTGGTAATTTATAAATTTATAAATGGAGAAATTCATCAAACTCATCCTTGTAATTAGCAAATATTGTAATTTCTGCCTTGGGTTACAATGATAGTGGCTAATACAGATGATATAGCTTATGAACCCCCAAGGCACGACATGTGATTGTTGCTGACCACCTGATTAAAGCCCTTTATTGGGTTGACTACGACACATTGCTGGCTTTCTGGAGCTTGTATGATGGGACTAACTCTCACAGCTGATCCCCGGCATAATGCAGCTGGTAGGCTATACATGAGCTATTATTTCTAGCAAGACTGTAGGGCATAGCCTACAGTGTTGAAACTCAACTAACCTTTTCGGACTAATGCAGCAGATGCCTTCTCAGCTCTATGTAACTTTTCTAACTTTATTGTGTATATATTCCATATAAATATATTTTTTCAGGTACATTTAATATTTACTACAATGTTGGTTGCATCTTGCATCTTACTCTTATTATATAATACCCCTTTTCTGTGGTCTTGTCATTTCAGTCTCTTATATGTAGAAATATTTGGGTCAATAACTGCAGTAGTCGTCGCTGGTGACGAGGTGCTTGCTTTACACAATATATTGTAAGCGCTTTCTCCCAAATAATGCTCTTGTATTTTCCTCACCAACTCTTCAATAGGGGAAACTAAAACCCGGCGAGCAGGCGAGCAAACAGGTGAGCTGCAACACAACGTAAATATGTTACAATGTGTCACGTCGACGTCGAATGAAAACCATTGATGATAAAGCGTCCTTTCTTCCGTCTTCTTTCTCTTCCAACTTTGTTTTGTTTTTTATCTATTTCTGTGTTTTTTTGTGTGTCTGAAATTCGTACTTTAGAATTTTGAAGCCTCAAGCCTACCTCTCGTTTTACACGAGTGGACAATTTTGAAGCCTCAAGCCTACCTCTCGTTTTACACGAGTGGACAATTTTGAAGCCTCAAGCCTACCTCTCGTTTTACACGAGTGGACAATTTTTTCACATCTTTTCATCTGTCTGTTTTAGAGCTCCAATTTAATTTAAAAAAAAAAATCATTGCAATCGTAAAACACTATTTTTGAAAAGCGATTTATGTATATTTTTTTCGTTTCTACTTTGGGATTATGATGACTTTTATCAAATTACATCATTTTTATCTGAATATTTTTTTAGTTAAGTCGTAATTAAACATTAAACATCTCGTAAACAAATATTCTCCATCAATGAGTAGGATCATGTCTTTTATAGCGAATGAACAATGTATAACAATCATTAGTGTATAGCAGTGACAAGCAACTGATGTCTGCAAAACAGTGTGTTAAATGTACCAAAAAGCTGTTTTTTTTCCTTAAGACATTAACACTTTTATTAATAAGTTACACCAACGATATGTCATTGGCAAGTATATTGACATAATTACTTACGTAACAACTAGGCTGGTTGTCATGTACTGTCATGAATATATTGTTTCTTCATTATAGACCTAAGATTCTTGCAGTATCTTTTTCCTCTCTCACTTATATTTGTATTGTAGATTTAGAATCATTTTTGGCAGCTTATTTGCTATTTATTAACTTATTTATTTGCAAAGCAATTATCTTGGGTCTAACACATTCTTTTTATTTAATAAATGCTACATTAAACTCAAATTCAATCACTAAATACAGTTAAATGAAAAAGAAATACACATTAAAACTTGTTTTAAAGCTCATAAACTTGATATTAATGAATCAAAGATAAAAGAAAAAAATTCTGCGGCATGGAAGTTTCAGACGCAGGTCGTCGTTCGCTGTCGTCTGCAGTTCTCAACGAATCCTAACTGATAATTCTTCTGCCATCTTAATGTATTTTATTGCCCACAGTGTATATAAATGTTTAAAAAAAATATATAATTTATAAATCCTCAACCTTTAAAATCTGACACCGACCTTATACTGATATTAAACCGTATTTCATTTCGGTTGGAGCTTTTTGCCTCTGATAATTTTTCTTATATGAGCGTTCGCGCGCGTTTTCTTCTGTTTATTCTGTCTGTAATCTATTATTACTTCCACTTCGTAGTATATGCTTTCTGTTCCTTTTAATTCACATTTTACTAACAGCCTACTCATTAATATTTCTTTCCTTAAATGTTTTTAAGAAAATATATTTACAGAAAATATTTGATTTATACTTGAGGAAATTACCCTTATTTTATTTGCTAATACAGAGTCGCTTGAGACCGGGAGAAATTCTAGACGATGATCAGGTTGGAATAACAAACTTTATTTTGTTTTTGAGGGAATGGCTCGGTCCGTTCCCCATTCTTCACATTACTGACTCAAACTGCATCAGTCGTATCACTGCTGCGTCTGCATCATCCACTTGCACAAAATATCATCGCTTAGCCATTCAGTAATGCTTTTATCTGGTGCTTTAGCTGGCAGGAACCGTGCGGTCAGGAGTTGACCTAACCCATAGCATATTATCCCACAAGCCTATCTATCTATATACCCTTGAAACATGGCGTATAGAACTTCATACAATGGAAGTTCAGATAATTACATGCTTCACTGGTTATCTAAAGTTCTACAAATTATTCAGTTCTTCACCACTTAATTTTAATTAAATGTATTTTTTTATTTTCTTCTAAATTCCCGCAAATATCAACTCCATAACGCACTGAGCCTCACTACAGATCGTATAACGCATTTTAATCGCAGAAGCATTTAGGAATATCGCCTTGTGGCCTGGTTACCTCACATCTTGCCCTATTCACATGATAAAGACAATTAATTGGCCGTTAACCAAAATTTCTTCTCGTTTTGTCACTCTTGCAGTTAAAAAGTGTTATTATGTCAGCAAGAAATAGAGGAACCTGGGACAGTCGCATTGATCTTATTACGCATGATAACTAGGCCTAGCTGAGGCAGCTCTCAAGTTTCACATTTTTATTACCATTTTCTTTATTAGACTAAGTCGCTGGTATTGGCTATACATCCTCTGGTTCCATACGTGCTATTTAAGTAATCTGTCAGCTGTGTAGAGGCTGGTATTTCTTAAAGAAAATCTGGTAAGAACAGTGCGTTACGAACCATGCGGGTTTAGTACTTGCTTTTGAATTCAGTCAAAATAATAATGAATAAAATATTATTTACCATGATATACCAGCCACCTAGAATCTAACCAACAAACGACTTAATATACAGTGAGTTCTTTAGCAATATACTTATTTCAAAGCTCTTTTATGTGTTTTTTTTTGGTTGCAATAACAAAATTATTAATATGTAAATTGATTATATCACAATGACGTGAAAATAAATGATAGGAAACCACTGTTCAATAAATACAAACCATCAATATTACTACGCAATATCACTTGGCCTTTTCAACTGTAATAATTAATATATATGTTGACCCTCGAAGGAGTCTCATCTGACCTTCATTGACCTGACTGAACGGAGGACACTGAAAACCCTATTAGAGTGAGATCATTGTAGCATGTGTTGACGAGTAATAATATCTTCTAAAATGCTGGATATTCTCAGGGTATCGTTGTAATATTATGACCACTTAGAGAATAACTCGAGAATCCATGATTGCTGTTCATCAAGAATACTTTTCTCTCCGGGTATTATGCAAACTGTACACTGGCAATATCCATTGTTTTAGTAGGTATGAAGAAAAGTGTCAACAAGTGCGAGGATAGACGTACTTCAATGTGATTTTCTGAGTTACCTGTTCATAGTTAGATCAATGGAATACTGTGTGTGATACAGAGGTAACAGTTAATTTATATTTTATTTATTCCATTTGAAGCGACCATGTGATACGGTGTAATGCTCCTGGTATTTTCTCTTTGTTAAACAGTAGTTTTCTGTCAACTTTATGTTTAACAGAATACTATCTTTATATTAATATATTAAAGCTTTAGTTACAAGGAGTTAATTACTTTTTGAGCTTGAAATAAATTTTACATGACTATATTCTAACAAGAATGACCGGCTACTGTTTTAATGACAAATGACAATGCTGTTATTATTGTTACATTACTTACTGCTCTGTCTTTCACTTTCTTTGTGTTAAGTGTATGACGGTGAGGTTGTGTATGGTAGATATAATACAAATAAATTAAATTTATATATATATATATATATATATATATATATATATATATATATATATATAAAATATTATATATATATATATATATATATATATATATATATATATATATATATATATATATATATATATATATATATATATATATATATATATATATATATATATTGCGTGTGATATAACTTCTTGCTATCTTCGTTAAATCAAGAATATTTCAGCAATGTCTTTCTGTTAAACGACTCTGGTTATTTTTCATATAAAAGTTTATATTATTTTGTGGTTGTTATCTTTGTTTAATAAACAAATATTTAAGACGTACTGGATATGCTCACTTTGTGAAATTTTCGGACTTTTACATATTTTTTATATACTTCTTTAACAAGAACAAACTTTCGATCCCGCCTGAACAAATTCTTGGTTTAACGAAGCATTGACATCGAAGTTTCTGTATATTGTGTTATAATTAAATAATGTAGGTAAAGTAGAATGAAAACATAGTTACCATAGAGTTTAAATTTTCTTATACAGTATATTTAGATTTATAAACATTTATAAGCGGTACAAAACCGTCTCTTCCTATTTTCTGTGACTCATGCTCCATTATTGTTTTTACTTCATATTTTTTGATGATTTTTTGCAGTTCTTTGCAAAATGTAAGAGACTTTTCTTTCCTATGTTATTTAAACATTTTTCAATAATAGCTTGCAGATAAGTGGGCAAGAGGTAAGTTGGCAATGAATCAAACTGCCGCAGAAACAGAGATCCACCGGGAACATTTCCAACCTATCATATTTCTTTGAATCACACTTTCGCACAATCTTCCTTCGTCACTATCTCCGAATTCTTGAACTCCTTTAGCGCTTTCTTAATCTCTTCCCTTCTTTTCAAAAACTTCTTTCCTCCAGCATAAACGTTCCTGGTAAATCTCTAGCCACGAATGTTAAAATCTAACACAAATCTGAATTTTTCGCGGGGTGTCTTCTTGGCACTCGCACGCACCACTCACTGCCTTCACGACGTGGCCATCACCACAGCGTCGACGCCCGAGCGGTGACGTACGGAGGCCCTCGGTGCAGGACGATGAGAAGATGGACAAAGCGAGTACCCCGCTCCGCAACATCGGTAATCCAGGACCACCAGTCATTGTGGATGTGCAGCAGAAGTACACAGCAGTTGAGGGTAAGATCACTTCACTGTACTTCTTATCAAAGAATACCACACTTCTCCCTGTACTTTTATTGACACTCTTTTATGGACACTCTATTATGGAGAATCTTTTCCCTGAATTATTATGAATATTTTTCACATTCCCTGTACACAGTTTTCATTGTATAATTCTAAACAAAGTTCTCCCTCTACTCTTTTAAACAATTTACTCCCTGTACAATTATCAACACTTTTCTCCCATTACTATTATAAACAAATATATGAGTGGGAGGGGCTGGGTTTGATTAGTGTCGTGAGTACAGGAGTAAATTCTTAGGTAGTGGTGGTTTTGATAAGGACCTGCCTTGTATGGGCCAGTAGGCCTTCTGCGGTGTTCCTCCATTCTTATGTTCTTATGTTAACTCTTGTTCCTGTATTATTATGACCACTATTCTCTCTGAACTATTGTGGATACTCTTCTCTCTACTATTATGCACAAATTTTGTTGGCTCACTACAATATATATATATATATATATATATATATATATATATATATATATATATATATATATATATATATATATATATATATATATATATATATAATATATATTATATATTAAATATATAATACGTATATATTTAAAGGAAAAAGTTTTTTCTGTTCACTATAAATAATCTGACATCAAACGAGGTTCCTATCCATCACTCATAACTGTTCAATGTTTACAGATCAGAACGGCTACATCGACCTGGTGGTTGAAGGCATCCCGGCGCCAACTAAGATCAAGTTCTTCAAGGGCATCACCGAGATCATCGAGAGCGGCCGCTATAAGATTCACACGGAGGGTGAAACAAACACTATTACCCTGTGCATCAGGAAGACCAAGGCCAACGACGAAGATCACTACAAAGTTATCGTTGCTAACGAACATGGCGAAGACACTGCAGAGATGGACTTTTACGTCTCAGGTGAGAGATAATATTTTTGTTAAAGATTAGGATAAGCAAAATTTCCGTTATATAGCTTGTCTGGTATTAACAAAAGACGAAACTATAATCTACAGTTACTGATGATCGAATGTTTCCCATTCTAAAGTAGAACGATAATTAAGTCATAAACAAGACAAAACAGTAAGAATTTTTGTAAAGTAGTTCATCGCTTGAGTTTGTTTCTGCTGTCCTGTGCACTGGTTTTAATGCCTCTATATATTATCATAACAGACGCTAGTGGCATGGATTTCCGTGCCATGTTGAAGAAAAAGAAGTACGCTAAGTGGAAAAAAGATAACGAGGATCCAGACTGGGGTGATCTGAAGGAGACGGAGAAGGAGCAGAAGCCTCAACTCCGCAAGGTCGAGAGGGTAAGTTCCTCTCTAACCAGCTCTTGCCTCTTTAGTATAACGTAATTTTTTGGTCCCTCTGCACAGTAATTTGTTATGGTAGTGTTGAAGAAGCAAGAGCGAAAATCTGTGCTTCCCTAAGTGCATACCTGTAAGACTGCGACACACGTCCTCCAGCGACAACACATAACCTGTCGAGTCGTCACAGTTTCAAACACTGGATACATCTCTTGACCTTTTTCTAACCTCAGTATTGACCTATCAACTATCATTATCCTTTACAGCTATATTCACTTTCCTTTCGTCTTCTGGAGAAGAGAAAACGAGAAGCAGCTTTTCCTCCCCTCCCACCCTTCCTTGTAACAGATGCTCCATTACCAGGGCTTCAGTGCAGACGGCCTTCGCGTCAAACTGATTAGGAGCTATGCATGCCCTTTTTTCCTTTAGAAAAAGAGTTAAATATTCTATTAATAAATCCAGAGTTAAATCATGTAAAAGAGTTCTAAATATAATTTTAGTCAGGCATTCCCAATAAATCATTATTTAAAATTAAACTCTTTCTGTTATAAATAACAAGCAGTAGAATTTTTACTTAGTTTTACCTGTGTTTTCATAATATTTTATTTAATTTTGATTAGTTTCTTCAAGGCGTTTGTACCCTTTTACGATACCTTTGAGAATTAGTGCTTAACACCTGTCAAGCAGTAAGTATAGTCAGCCTCTTGGCTACCCTGAAGCGGAGAGACGACCTACAACGCAAACCGAAGTGCCAGTACTGGTAGCATGACTAGAGGTGTGTTTTGTGTGTGTGTGAGGGCAGCTGCTAACTTGCTCTCTCCCTCCTTACACGACGTCACGACAGGAACCCACGCCAAGACTTAAGCCCCCGGAGCCAGGGAATCGAAAGCCATCGTTATCTGAGATAATTCCCGACTGGCCAACCCTGCAGGCCGTCAAACGTTCTAGGGTAAAGAAGGCGGCCGTAATCACCGACCCAGCGCTAACCTAGCCTTTAATTCTCTCCTTTTTTTTGTAAATCAATCCACGATTATCATGTGTACGGCTGTTCCTTGCTAGCCATTATTTTATGTTTATCATTCAGAGCTTTCATTTTTTTCCGCTTTTACTTGCATTTATGTTAAGAATGATCTTTTCTGCAATTTTTCTAGATGTGATAAATGGCCCTTATACATTGGATTCCTTATAATTGTACTCTTCCCTGTAGCCTACAACCAGTGGCAATCTATTTATGGAGAAATGAAACTACGCTAAATAATAATGTGTTTATATATATATATATATATATATATATATATATATATATATATATATATATATTGTTTTTTTATATCTAAATAATATATTTATCTTTCAGTCATAAATAAAATATTTTTGTATTTAATTAGCAACGATGCGAATAAATAATTTAAGCCGGTATGGTCATCTTAGCCATTTCTAATTCATGTTTGACACTTGCTTATACCATAACAGAATGAGATAATAAAGGTGATGATTCAAGATCGTTCATTGGTTCAGTTAATATAATAATAATTATTATAATAATATTAATAATCATATATTAAATTATATATTTTTCACATAAATTCATCTTCTGTATAAATAATGATTTCTTGTCTTACGTAAGTTATGTTCACATTGTACATGGCCAAATTTTTCAAGAAGAGATCAAACAAATGCAAAACAAGCCACTCGGAGATGGAAAAATCTAGCTCTAGGTCTGTCGCACTGCTGCCGGTGCTTCATCAGTAGCTATTCAAAATTGCAGAAGTTAGATGAAGTGGAAAATTCTGAGAGTTGGATAGTCAGTAAAGTAAATGACATGTCCTGGCTCTGAGAACTCTAAGAGTCAGGACTCGAGCCGACTACGCTACCTACGTAACCCTGAGAAATTTCCACTCCAAATAAGGCAAGTGACCAGGAAGTATGACTTGAGCCTTGAAACACAACTAGGTGGATACCGCACCGTCATCTGTGGTATCAGCGCCATGGAAACGTCTTTTAACCGCATTTTATGTTATGTTATTAGTGCCTAATTAAAGAAACATAACATAGTTCCTGATGAAATACAAAAGGTCTAGAGCTAGTTTATTCGTCATATATATATATATATATATATATATATATATATATATATATATATATATATATATATATATATATATATATATATATATATATATATATATGCAGTAAGATCGCAATATGAAAAATAACCACAGTGAAAAAAATATGGAATTTGCAAGGCCCTTCTTGATTTCTTAGATTATTAAGGAAGAGTGAAAATAATAGGACAATAGCAGATTTATGAAGCTGAATTATGACCTCACTAAGAACCTACTCGCTGAGCGTTGGAGTATAGTGAAGATTTAGTCAGGTCACATGTACTTTTTTTTAAGAGGGACATGTAACTTATAGTTTAGAAACCTTACCAATTCTATTCATTTTAAATTAATCCAATTCACACAACCCAGAACTTATATTCATATTGCAATAAATCCTCATTTTTATGAAGCTTGATTGAATCATATTTCACTCAACTATGGATCTGTTTCAGTTTCATACAACCTTCTCGACCTTTACGATATCAATTCGGTAGTTAAACTTTCTCACATGAATAAACAGAGCATTAGACTCTTGTCCAAGTCAAATATTATATTTATATTTAAGTAATCTTAATTCAAGACTTTTTCCAGTTTGATCCTAATAAACTTTATTGCATTACCTACAGGGAATTTTATAATTAACATATAAAGGCACAATACCGTGACTGGAACAATATAAAAATAACCCGCACATAGAAGAGAGGAGCTTACGACGATGTTTCGGTCCGACTTGGACCATTTACAAAGTCACTCTAACAAAAAGGAGAGAAGGAGGGAGTATATATATATAGGCAAGCAGACAGGGACAGGTAATTTTATAGACAACTTTAAGCATTTTGTGGGGAATTCATATTCAGAAGTGTTTTAACTGTAACAAGATTTTTTAATACAACTTTGAAATTCTTAAGTAGAGAAGGTATATCAAGAAAGTTTTCTCATGGAAAGGAAAAACCAGCATATTCTTAGTTGTATAGGTTTCTGTTTTTGTTTTTATTGAAAAATATCCTTGTGGCAGTTTTAAAATATTTTTGGTTATTATAGATCATAAGCTATTTCATAAATCATCAATATTTCCTCAGCTATATACTCTGGACTGCAAATGCACAGAGCTCTCAAAAACATGGAGGAAAATAGAAAACATTTAATTCTGTCATAATGTGAATAACAATAGTTTTCTGTACTTTCTGAATCTAAATTCTTGGCTCCTCATATTGAAGAAAAGGAGGCACTCAAAATATTGTGACCCAAAAAATATTGCTTTAATCAGGCCATACCATGGAAATGAAAACAAAATATGTTGGGTCGTAATCTAAAATGCAGCAGGTGAGACAGTCTACTGTTTTCCTATTATTTTTACTGTTCCTTGATAATGTGACAAGTCACTATTTTTTCACTGCGATTCTTTTGCATATATATATATATATATATATATATATATATAATATATATATATATATATATATATATATATACAGTTTTAAGTAAAAGTAAGTTTTATAATAGATTTATAGGTGTAGGTGAGGGAAACTTAATACCCAAAACCAGCCAACCAACGTCCTGGCCCCTCCCTGCATCGTGCTATAGGAACCCCACCACCACTGTACCCTCCCTACCCCCCTTCCCCTTAATTTTCGCTTGAGTCTTTGCTAACCCGCTTGAGAAGTGTCATGGTGCTCATTAATTCATCATCTCCTTGCCCAGCCCCCGCCAGCCCTCAGCCCACTAAGACCACATTGTTTCTCTCTGGGGTGCAGGAGGGTGACCACCCCCGCAGGCAGTCACTCGCAGACCTTATCCCCGATTGGCCAAAACTTCAACACTGGACCGAGGTTTGGCAACACTGCACCGAGGTTTGGCACGCTTGAACAAGTGCATTCATTCTCTTATTATATCAGCGCAAGAAATACCGTCTGGTTCTCTTATTTGATATGTATTATTCATTACTATTAATTATAGATTTTTTCTTAATAAATGGACGGTATTTGATACATGCCCATGGAACGCAAAAATTCTGTATCATTAATTACAACTATTAGTTGCGTAATCGTGCATTAAAATATATATGTAATAATCAAGTGCTTTAACCTAGCAAGTGACCCAGTGACCCAGTGTCACTTGCACGGGCACACAACCTTAAACGACCTCTTTAAATAAGCATTAAAACACTCATAAAATATGCTTTATTTTAATTAAAAGTGGCCTTTTTTTTAAATATCAAATCTAAAAATATTAAAATAAATACTGAATTTACCTTAAACCTATTCATAAACACCAGCCAACCTGGATAATGTTTTGCATGTTTATGTATGATAAAATTGATCTTGCACAGGCAACAGTATGTCAACATTTCTTCCTTTGTTTCTTGTGTTTTAAAATAAACTTTTGCTCTATTTGTAACAGTATCAGACATAACAAGATAAATATTAATTCTTAACTTCATTAAATGATCACATTATTGCTGTACTTATTTTCCTCTGGTAGTGAATATAAAGAAGAAAAAATGAGATACACAACACTCATTTTAGCCAAAAAAAAAATAATTTCCACTAACTCAGGAACAAGGGAAGAAACAATTTCTTCAAGACGCCATTAACTTTGGCAGATTTTTTTCCTTTTCTAGATGTGGCAGGATGCAGGCATGAGATAGATTAAGGCATGTGTGCATGTTATATTTTTATATCTGTTCTCTCTCTTCTATAAATATTGGTACCCTTTTGGGGGACGCTGGTTACAGTGTCTCCGCCAACAGCACCGCCGTCATATTCATACGCACGTCCGCATGACTTTGATCTAGATGTGAAATAATCAATTATGATATTGTGTACTCACAGGCTGAGTCACATTATGACTCTCTGTGACCCCAGGTTAATAATTATTATTATTATTATTTTTATTATTATTATTATTATTATTATTATTATTATTATTATTATTATTATTATTATTATTATTATTATTATAATTATTATTACTGTTATTATTATTTATTATTATTATCATTATTCAGTATATCACTTGTTCCTAGCTAAATATTAGTTTTATTATTAACTGTGTCCCACCTGGATTATTGTGAAGGGTAAGAAGACATTGTTAATATATGTACCAAGTTAAGAAATGATCAGTTTTCTGAAATGACAAGATTTACGTCAGTGTTGAACATTCTTTCAGAATCTGTGTTGTATGGGAAGCTTTCAGTAATGATCAACTTAATATTGTTGTTTCGTTTGGACATAATGTTTTAAATACTCATTAGCTCAGCCTACTTCTACTCCGTGTATTTCAAATATACCAGTGAACCTCAGCCTAATGCAGTCAAATTTATACTTATTTATCCTAAATTAGAGTAATTCTTGCTCTGGCTAAATATACGTCCGCCTAATCACGTTATTAAGCATAATTTCAGATACGTGGGCTACCCACATCTTTGAAAAGTAAAGGGACACAAGTGCAACTAATACGTCATTTTACTGTGGCAACGTTTCGCTCTCCAGGAGTTTGGTCAACGACTTGACACGGCTCCCGGAGAGCGAAACGTTGCTACAATAAAATCTCACATTAGTTCCACTTGTGTTCATTTACCTGTCATATTGCCGTAAATTCTACCAACATTATTACATCACCTTTGTCCAAATATGCATCGTATTTTCAAAATGATGATACAAGAAATACAAATCATGATTTTTTTTTTTGCATCATGCAAAATTTTAATATTAGTTTGGGAATTTTGTGGAAACTTTCCACTAGGTGCAGTTTCTGGAATTGTGTTCAACATCATCAGCCTCTTAATAAAAGAAAAGAGTAATTTCGAAAAAGTTCATTACGAGCACCACACAGTTTCAATGTCTTAAATAATTTGAAATGAAAGAATTTTTGTTTCTTTAAAAAAAAGAATTATCATAAGAGCACTTTAAAGCGCTGGTAATTGAGTTACAGATTCTCCCTCACTCATCCTCATATTGTAGTGTGATTATTATGACATATGTATGTGTGTGTGTGTATGTATATATGTATGTGTGTGTGTATCTGTATGTATGTGTGTGTGTATCTGTGTGTATATATGTATGTGTGTGTGTATCTGTGTGTATATATGTATGTGTGTGTATCTGTGTGCATGAATGTGTGTGTGTGTATCTGTGTGTATGTATGTATATATGTATGCATGTATGTATGTATGTATGCAGGCATGTATGTATGTATGTGTGTGTGCGTGTGTATCTGTGTGTATGTATATGTGTGTGTGTGTGTAACACAAAAGTGAAGGAAGACTCTGGTACTGATGGCCAGCTCAGCCTCACACCTGGCTCATACCGTCTTCTTCTCACCCTCACCCTTGTGGTCGAGCAGAAGCAGGAGTCTTGGGTGAAGCCTCTGGTCGACCTCACCGTCAAGGAGGGCAAGGAAAAATTTGCTAAGTTCGAGGGCGAGTTCTCCAAGAAAGACTCCAAACCAAAGTGGTTCTTCAAGAAGGATGTGAGTAGCCGTGACTTAGTTTGATAGTACTTCTGAACATTATCTATGCAAAACTCTCGCCATAAAATTATGGTTTATTCTATTTGAGAATCGAAAATAATCGGATTTAATCAGTAGGCCTTGGATATTTTCTTTAAATATTCCTCTATAAGAATTTACAGAATTTTCTTCTATTAAATTTGCTAATATCTACAAATACATGCTATCCTACTTTTAATATCCGTCAGGAATCTATATGAGGTTTAACCTCTATATTTCTCTATTTGCAAGTAATTTATAATGCGTCTAAATTCAGTTAATAATATACAACTTAAAGTGCTGGTTCGTGTTGTTACTGGAAGTGCAAGTCCTACTGTCTCAGGTTAATTAGATAAGTGTTTGTGAAATAACTAGAGTTTGCCCTAATACAGCTTTCAATGTTGGTGTATCTTATTTAGTGGAAAACTCTGATTGGTGTTTGCTTTAACATGTGCCATTTGAAAAATTTGAAGCCGGTAGGATTAAGCATTTTCATGTTGTAAACAATAACTTTGAATACGAAAACTGTTGAGTATATAACCAGCTCTTTAATAAAGCAGTAAGAAAAAAATAGGGTCTTGGTAAACTTGTAAATTTTAGTCATAAAAAAAACGTGATTTTTCAATATTTCTCTGCTTTATTGTCTTAGATATATTCAATTTCTAGTTCTCTAAAGTAATGTAATATTTTTTATAAGAAACCATAATTAGCATATTTCCTATGATACACATAGCAGGTATGTACACACAGAGCCGGCCTTAGGAGATGCGGGGCCCAATTGGGAACAATTTTGGTGGGCCCCCATGTATGGAAAGCAATCAAACTGTGAGCTTAAAAAATGCATGCGAGTTAATAGACCAAACAGATGTAAGCTACATTGTAATAT
This sequence comes from Cherax destructor, assembly GCA_009830355.1. Lineage (NCBI taxonomy): Eukaryota > Metazoa > Arthropoda > Malacostraca > Decapoda > Parastacidae > Cherax > Cherax destructor. The sequence goes on along the minus strand of WNWK01001071.1, from coordinate 159,419 downwards.
AAAATTGCATACATATAAGCCTACAACTTGTAGGCTTATAAGTCTGCACTTGTGTGTGTACTTGACAAGCCGAGAGTAGATTACACTCTAGCGCGGGGCCCCTTAGGCGCAGGGCCCAATTGGGAGCAATCGGTAAAAATCGGCTTAATTAAAGCCGGCCCTGTGTACACAGTACATTCATAGTCTGGCGCTCCCTCTAAGGAGCAATGAAGGTTAGAAGATGATCCGATGAGGCATTTACAAATTATGTTATTAAAAACTAGCATTTCAACTTTACCAATTTTTTCAAGGAATTTGGAAAATTGGTACCTGCAAAGCCCAAAAATTAATACAAACCTTAATCTACGTAAGATAAGCCAACGTTTCAGGTTTAATGCCGATCACAGTATGAATTTTCCAGTCTTGTACTGAAACAAGCTTGTTCAATAAATTTACAAATTGAAACTTGCACGTCCCAAAATCAATGAGAACTGTTTGTTGATCAAGTCCCATAATTGGTGAAAGTCAGAAGTGAATGAGAAGAGGCAGTCACCAAGTGCTGCTAGTAATAGTAATCCATTAATTACAGGTTTGTCATAAGTGGTTTAGAAATCAGATAAGATGAAGAATGAGACATTTATGCATCATATGGGAGTCTTATTGAGAAAATGGTTCGCCAGCCAGTGAACACATCGATTCCAGGCTGAGGGACTGATTACCTCAAACTCCTCTCTGTTTCCACCGTTCTTCTTTGTATTGGACTGAAGAAGCCACTGGCGAGCGAAACGTTTCCTCCGTAAAGATTCCCAAATGTTACACAAAGTGTCTCATTCTTCAATTCCATGAATAAGGTAGACCAAAATTGCAATATGCAGTGGTAAGTTATAACTATAGCTAAGTAAATCACGTCTAGAAAATGCAAGTTTGTTCTAGTTCTAAAATATATGAATTATGAAGACTGAAAATGCTGTAAGTGCCTCATTAATGCTGTAAGTGCCTCATTAATGCTGTAAGTGCCTCATTAATGCTGTAAGTGCCTCATTAGCTGGAAAGATGAAAGGTGGAGACATATAACTGTAGATAAGATGAAAGGAGACGACTGTGCAAGCTCAACAATTTCACGTCTAAAACCAGATGCGATGGAGACAGATTACATCATCCAATATGAAGTTAAAAGTTGTGCCAAGTCCTATGACTCAATACCAACAAACTGTTTTAGGTAATTACACTTAATTAAACAATAAGAAACTTACCGTATTTTTACACCTCTCATAGGAGCTGTTTTCTGGATCTAAATACAAGTTCAAGACTGAGGGCTGTGTACACAGTATTGTGATCAGCAAGCCTACTGTGGACGACATGGGCAGGTACACCGTAGAGTGCATGGGAATCTCCTGCTCCGCCATCCTCACCGTCCAGGGTATATAATCACATTTCAATTAAATATATCTTTGAATCCTTTACACTGACTCCATTTTTATTCCAGTTTCAGAGTTTAGGTCAGTTGATGAGTTTCCATTTGGCTTCATAACATTAATGATATTCAAACTTGAACGATTACTGAATTTAATGTTGCCCCAGATCACACAGAATTCTGAAATTTTGTCTTATTAAACATAAATTATATCATATCATCAACAGTGACACGATTTTATTTCAATTGAATAGCTATATTATACAGAATTTAGTCCACATTGATGGGGAGTGAGTGCATTCCAAAATTATGACTAATTAGTGCATGCTTCGTGCAATTAGGGATTAATATATTTCATTATCATGGGAGATATACTACTGCATTATTGTTTTGATATTGAATTTATTTTAGCCTACCCTTCCATGTTAATGTTTACTAATACAACTAGATGGCTCTATATTTTTTACTAGGATCATGCTTTTTGTATGGGCCTACTTTTGTATTTTATAGGATACTGTGAACACTTTTTTTCGAATTTCACACTATTTTGATACTAAATAGTATAACTCACTGCAAATCTGGCACTGAACGGCTGCTAAGATTGACATCTGTGGCATGTTTGGTCTCACTGCTGGCGCCTGTGAAATGTAGGGTTCCAAAACTGACGCCAATGGCATTATGTCTAGTCAGTTACTAGCATTTCCTCTATGCTTCCGGATAACTAGTTTTGAAGGATTGCTATAACATCTATCTATACCACTTGGATTAAATTTTGGAATGTATCTCTTATAAGAAACTTAATCAAATGTTTCAGGAAGGTCTAGGTATATCGAATCTTACTGTTTTATTTACAATGATAAAGATTGATAGCGAAGGATAACGATCTCTACAGAGGCCACGTTGATATTTTTTTATGCATAGTTAGCTAAATATTGCCCAATTGAAATTACATGTATATATGAAATTATAAACTACTGGATTTAGGTTTATTATTCGGTAAATACTAGGAATGTACAGTTTCATCCTTGTCGTTATTTATTGTTCTTAGAATCAAATCACAGAACGGGTGGCGCTCGAACCCAAGGCAGGCGAGTCCTATAATCAAGTGAGAAATGGTATGGTGACACCGACAAGATGGGGAAAAAGGCACTTATGTATAGTTCAGGACATTTATTAATGGAAACATTTCGCTACTAAAGGCTTCTTCAGTCTGAAGAAGCCTCTCGTGGCGAAACGTTTCCTTAAATTAATAAATGTCCTGAACTATACATAAGTGCCTTTTTCCACTCATATAGTTATGTTAGCATGGGCCCCACTGTGACAACAAATGCAGGCTTTTACACACGAATCCCAAAGACAAGTGTGGTTAAGCACACTTGTCTGTGAGTTTCAGAACTCGCCTGCCATGAGTTGGAGCACCACTCGTTCTGAGAGTTGTTTGCAATCGTGTTATTGTAATTTCGTGAGTCGTAGGTTTGGTTTCGGTCAGCCTTTTCATTAATAATTGCTTTACCATATGTTTTAGGTCCGTTCTCATCAATAATTTTGATATTTAGTGATGTGTTCGTAGAGGAATAAGACCGAAATTAGCTGTTTTAGGTCCGTTCTTATCACTAATTTTGATATTTAGTGATGTGTTCGTAGAGGAATAAGACCAAAATTAGCTGTTTTAGGTCCGTTCTTATCACTAATTTTGATATTTATTGATGTGTTCGTAGAGGAATAAGACCGAAATTAGCTAAAGTAAATGTAGAATTTTTATTGCAGTGTCTATTCACCCCTATTCAGCCCATCATGTCTAACATGGCTTCGTTCCTTCAGAACCTGATCCTGACTACAAATTTGTGCGGCCTTTGCCAAAAAGATCTCCAGCTACACCACCAAAGACGCAACTCTGAGGCTCAGGTCAACTCCCACAAGGCCATCGTCCACTGGTTCAAGGGAGAAGAGAAAATTGAGGTAACGTAGAAATATTTTCAACAGTCAAGCAAATTTTTCTTTGTGAAGATAATTACCACAAATTAATTCCACTTTCTCACCAATAAAACGTAATTCTTATTTATTATAACATCTCAGAGATAAATCTGTTGATTTGTTTTCTTTGTAATTTTTGTAAAGTTTTTTGTTAGGTTTAAGGACACATGTACAACTAATGTGACATCTTACTGTGGTAACGTTTCGGTCTCCAGGAGCTTGACAAAGCTCCATTGCGTTGCCACAATGAAATGTCACATTAGTGTCACATGTATCCTTTTACCTAAAATATTGTCAGTCGATATATCACTATTACAACTCATATATTTTAAAACGAATGAGGTGACAGAAGTTATTCTTTGTTTGAATTTGATCCTCTGGACAGCGGAAACGGGTTGTTTATATAATGCCATAATGTAACAAACTGGAAGGACGGGGGTCCTTTGATAAAGAAAAACCACCACAATGGCATCTCTTTGGTAATTATAATAAACCAGAATGACCAAGTTTTCTCTCTGGTTGACAGGAAGACGAAAAGTTCGAAACGTATAAAGACATGACGGGCACAGTACGGCTCACCATTAAGAACGCTAGCAAGAAAGACAAGGGCAAGTACACAGCCAAGATCTTCAGATGCGAGAAGGAAGTCACTGAGACCTTGCTTACCATCGTTGGTAAGTGGCTTGGGAGATCTTTGAGACCTGGACATATATAGGCTGAGAGCCTGGATAGTTCTCATTATAACTTTGTCCAGTTTAATATATAGCTTGAGAAATTGTAAGACTCTTGTGCCCTGGACTCTATAAATTATTGTCTCGAGAATTTATGAGAAAATTGCTTTCAGATCCTAATAAAATAAGAGCTTGGAGATGTCCTAAACTATCATATAATGGATTAAGAAGTTGTGAACTTAACATGTTCCAAAAAAGTTTCAGGTGTTGAACTGAATAACTGTATGTTAGTTTGGGGTGAAATTCATCTTACTATCAATTAAATTAAGAAAATAGGCCAGCAATCCTAAAACTCATTCCTCAATTCTTTCCGTCTGATTCCAGATCAGCCTTTCAAATTCACTAAGCAGCTCAAGTCCAAGACGGTGACCGAGAATCACAAAGTCGTTCTTGAGTGCGATGTGGACGAGGCCGAGGCTGAGGTGGAGTGGTTCTACGGGGACAAGAAACTGACACCTGATAGCAAAGCGTACGTTCACCTACTTAGTCGTTGCCGTTTTAAGGAGTTTTCATACTGTATTCAGTAATTAGGTCATTCCTCGTATTCATTTATACCGAAATCTCTCTCAAAGCTGAAAATATTATCGGAATGAATTAAAATCTTGTTCACGACACTAATATGCAATGTCGCCATTTTGAGTAAAAGTAGGTTTGTGTGTGAGGGGCTTAGACTTCCAGCAAGCGTGCGTGAGCGTGTTACGAGCAAGTGGCGGCAAATGGTTTTAATGACTTGACGTGCTGTTGGAGTGTGTGCAAGGTAACATTTACGAAGAGATTCAAGGAAACCGGTTAGCCAGATTTGAGTCCTGGAGGTGGGAAGTACAGTGCCTTCACTCTGAAACACCTCTGGCAAGACAGTGATGGAGTGATGATGAAGGTGTTTCTTTTTTTTCGGGTCACCCTTCCTCGGTGGGAAGTGGCCGATGTGTTAATTAAAAATATATTCTGCATCAATCGTTGTGCCAAACAAGTCGAACATATACAAAATTTTCATATAACTTTGTCAAAAATTCGTCGAAATATCACAGAAATATAATATTTCAATGAAGTTAATATTAACCAAATTAAACTAGGATTAAATTATTCCAACCAGTTTAGGTGAGGTTGTTATGATATATTTTCTGCAAAGTAAAAATAAAAAAGAAACTTCAAACTATGTTAATTGTACATTAATAAAAAAATATCGACACATTTTATATTTTAGTTTTAATTCGGCTTATTTGATTCTTCTGGAGTAAAAAAAAAAAGATATTTGTGTATGTATGTGTGCGTGCGTGTGTGTGTGTGTGTACTCACCTAATTGTGGTTGCAGGGATCAAGTCACAGCTCCTGGCCCCGCCTCTGTATGTGTGTGTAGCCCCGCCTCTGTGTGTGTGTGTGTGTGGCCCCGCCTGTATGTGTGTCTGTGACCCCATCGTATGTGTGTGTGCGTAATATGTCTCAATAGATATAATTTGCTGACAGTGCAAATTAATTTGAGAATTAGTTTTATATTAAGACATATTTCTGTATATTCTCCTCTTCATGAACTATCATCTTCCAACTGTTATTTGTCTGTGTAGTTGCAAGTCCATCTCTTCACTCGCCTGTCAACTGTTTTTATTAGCCTTATTTTTTTAATAAACTCTCCAAACAAGTTTTTATTCGTAACGACAAGATGTGACAGACCCAATTTAGCAGTTTGAGCTTCATTGCAAGGGTGTTGAGAAAGTGAGGCAACCAATGCATTGCATGGAGTCAGGGGAACCTTGCCAAATGCCAGTGACCACACAAGGAAAAACAAGTCTCTGGGAAGAATCCCAGAGACTTTTCTTTCTTGTGTGGATTTTTTTTGGAGATGATTAAGTAGTTTAATTGTGCTCAGATATTACAGGCGCTAGAGGTCAACATTGACCATGTGATAGACGAGACATCTAACATAATTCCTTATGTAAATTATCAGCACCATAACTGACGACATATTCAAACTTTTTAGTAATCTATTTTCGACGGGTTGCATCATTATCTGAAGAACCTGTATAAATATTGTTTATACAAATTATAGCTCTGTGGTATAGCTATACAGCTCTTGCTGTGGTATATCAGTTGGAGGTATACATCATTATTGTGAGTGTAGCTATAGAAAACACCTACGGATTTGCCTCATCTTGTCGTTCACGATGTAAACAAACCAAGGAATCCTTGGAGTGCCATATCACTGTTGACATGGTGTTGCCCTCTCGCAGATCTCAAGCATGTGCGTCACTCCGCGCCGAAAGGTAATTGAGTGGTGTCTCCAGGTGTCACCAATGGACAATTTGGCCTTGGTATCGATTTCATTTGTTCTCTCTTAACATTTAATTTTTCGCTCAGTCCGACCATCTGTCTGGACGCCAGCAGATCCCGCAAGGCCCAGACTCAACACCTGGTAACCTAGTAGTAAATCTTCCTTATAAAACTTTATAAATCACGAGTTTTAAACAAATATATTGACTCAATCAAATCAATAAAACGAATTAGCAACACTAAACTGAAGATATTAAACCGACACCGAGCTAAAACTAAAGCTTCAAGTTAAGCACTGAATATCACTGGGCGCAACACCAGTGGTTTAAAGAAGCTATATACGTCGCTTCTCCCTTCCCCGCTTTTCTATTGCTCTAGCTTTGCATCTCCCAATTACGAAATATATGTCTGTCTGTCCGCCTGCCTGTCTGTCCAGGACAGTAGCATCAGCTTTCCCTATTCCAGACATTGGTGTATAAGAGGAGAGTGACTGCCGCCATCTCCAACACTAACTAGGTGTAAACATTGCCGGAGCGGTTACACTTCTCAACAGCTGGGTGGTACCAGCCAGGCTCCAAGGAAAGGACAATGTCATGCCTATTGAGTGTTTTCTTAGAGGACCAGCCTGGCTGGTGCCCAGCTGCTGGGAAGTGTGACCCCTCCGGCAATGTTCACACCTAGTGAGTGCTGGAGCTGGACTGTCTCTCTCCCCCACAGTGTTTGGAACAGAGTTGCTTCTAGGCTCTCGCACTGCAGCTCAGCCACCATAGTTGTGTTCGTCATCTGGGCCGCCATCCGCATCTGTCCGCTGGACTCCAAAAATGTTTAATCTCAACTTTCTACTAAATTAATTTATGATTGCCTCTCTACCTGGGTATTTTTGTATCTTTAGTAATTGTTAGCAGTTTTGCTATGCAGTAAAAACTTTGTACTTTGTAGTGTAGAAGTACTTCAATATATATACATACATATATATATATATATATATATATATATATATATATATATATATATATATATATATATATATTTATATATATATATAATATTATATATATATACATTATATATATATATATATATATATATATATATATATATATATATATATATATATATATATATATATATATATAGTTATATATATATATATATATATATATATATATATATATATATATATATATATATATATATATATATATTATTCCACGTCTTGTATTTAGCATGCCACATGCCACAGGTAGAGGAGGTAAACAAGCCACCAGCTGCGGAATGCGGTCCATGCTGGTTGGTTAATTAGGTTGAAAGCCGATATAGACTATTCGAGGGTCATTAAGGCTGCATGTAACCTGTTCACCACCAGTCAAGAACACTAATCCCTAAAATAAGGATTAGAGTAAATTTTCAGTGTATATACTCTGACAGACATACCCCTTTTCGTGTATATAACCTTAGTCCATGCTCCGTAGGGAGCATTTATGTATTCTGTTCCTGGGGCCACTCAGCAAGCATCACATTTTCCACTATGTAGGGGCAGTCAGCAAGCATCACATATTCTACGACTACTGAGGTCACATAGCAAACATTGTATATTCTATTTTTTTTCGTGGGACCACTCAGCAAGCATAAGATATTCCACTGTTCCTGTGACTATTAATCAAGCATCACATTCACTGTTGAAGACACTCAGCGAGCTTCACATATTTCAGTGTTTCTGGGAACATTCAGTAGGCACCATATATTCTACGGCTTGTGGCCACACAACGAACACAATATATTCTACCAGTCCTGAGTCCACTCATTAAGCATAGCATATGTAACTGTTTTTGTGGTTATTAAACAATCATCACATATTACAACATTGCTGTAGCCACTCAGCAAGCACCAGATACTTTAATTGCTTCTGAGGCCACTAAGTGAGCATCCAGCACAGCAAATACAGCAACCTTGAGCACGAACTATTTTTGTGTGTGAGCTGTGAATCTTTTGAACATTTTTATTTTATGTTTTTGCTTCCAAATCTATTTTTGTGTGCAGTCCATTTATATTTTGATGGACCATAGTCCTTAATATTTTGACTCCCTATTTAGTCTTTTTTTTTTTTGGGGGGGACACAACTTGAGGAAAGACTTAACTTTAACAAATGCGACGACAATCCTGACACGAAATGTGAAAAGTTTTATAGTGACCAACAAAAAAAATACACCTGACATGGAATATGGAAAATATAATTGACCCCGACCACCAACACACCTGACACAGAGTATGGAATATTTCAGAGACCTACATCACACGGACCAGTGTGGTCGTCGGCCTTGACAATGCAATCTTCTCCAGTTGATTTCTCCCTCATGTTTTAAATCCGAGATTCTGAACCCTGATACTCTTAAGACCTGCTCGTTTAAAATATTTCTCCTGTTCGAAGACGTGATAACTCATTCGGGTGGCTCGATCTATAACGTAAAGATATCCAAACGACGTCAAAACTAAAATATGCTGTAGCTGGAAATATTTTTAGGCTCTTATTTTTTTAGGATTCAAGATTGATCTTGCGAGTCCCTGAGACTCTGGTTTGAGAACTCAATCAGGCCATCTCGGCCACCTGTACAATGAACATGGCTCCCTTGAGATTTGTTGTTATAAGTTTCATTGTAAATCGTATCAACTGGAGAAGGAGGGGTTGCTAGTGTGCCGACTTCTACTAGTAAGTGTGTGCGCCGGAGGAGCTGAACTAACTCTCATCCTCTGCTACCACAGCATCAAGATCATGAAGGACGGCAAGAAACGACAGCTGGTCTTCAAGAGCATTGCCATGGACGATGCAGGCAACTACACCTGCAAGACAAATGCTGACGAGACCACCTGCGAGCTGATCGTTCAGTGTAAGTGGGTGGTGGTAGTGATGAATGGTGGCGAGGGAAGGGGCAGGTTGTGGGTAAACAAAGCAGTGGGTGTGAGATAAGTGGTGGGTAGTGGGAAAATACATTTGGTAGAAGTGGTGAAATGGTCGGTTAGCGGGTAGACAAGTGAGGGGTAGACCGGCGGGAAGGAACAAAATAGTTTCAAGTGAATGTGCTTCGTTGAGAATTGGGAAGGACCTCGGAAAAGGTAGTTAGTGTTATTTTGTAAGAATATTCGCGTAGCGAGAAGGAACAAATGTTCGTGTGTGACAGGCATTGTGGAGAGGAACAGGTGTTCGTAAATTGCGGACAATATGTTGGGAGGAACTGATAAAGGGAAGGAATAAGTACTCGTAAATTTCGTATAGTGGATAGAGAAAAAATGTTCATGTAGTAAGAACAGATATTTATTATTGGCTGGTGCTGGATGGCATGTGGTGAAAATAACTGACAACAGTCTATGCGAATTGTGTCTGCAAGTATTTTCTGAATCTGTTTTAGAAAGTGGTTTATTGTGGAGGGAAAAGAACATTTACAGGTGTCATAATTCTTTTTAGTCAAGCATCTATCTATTTCTGTGTTCAAAGCTAGTCGAATGCACTCCTGGAAATTCATAGTTTTCTATCTGGAGACATGCAAGTCCCACCTGACACTTCCCTGACCTTCCACAGATGAGAATAAGTTCAAGAAGAAGCTACAAGATCAGATGACCTACGAGAAGCAGCCGGCGACGTTCGAAGTAGAGCTAGTGGACCCCAACGCTCCTCTGCAGTGGTTCATCAACGGCAAGGAGGTGACAGAAGGAGATAATTATGAGATCCAGAAGAAGGGCGCAGTACACCGCCTCATCATTAAGGAAGCCGCCACTGCCCACGAGGGAGAAGTTAAGGTTAGATCATCTCATCAAGTGATGATTGAGGTTGTATAGCTGCAAAGAAATACCTGAGCTAATAACTGAAAATGGGTTTATAAAATAAAAATGGGCATCGTAACGTTGAGTTTATCATGTATTCACCAATTCTCGCGCGCCTATTTGTGGTTACGGGCGTCAAATGTCGGCTCCTGGAGCCACACTGCAAGTAAATAAAACGGGCTAAGGGTTTCACCGTCTTGAAGTGTCGCTAACATGTAGTGCTTACAGGCCGTGTGCGGGAACTTGGAGACGGCTTGCCAGCTGAGTGTGGGCGAGGGAGAGAAGCCGCCCAGCATCAAGCCGGAGGAACCCATTGAGGGACCAGTGACCAAGCCTCTCGTCTTTGAGGTTCCCTACACAAGTAAGTCCTGTAGAGACCTAGGTTTAACCAAAAAAAATATTACTTCTGTCAGTCATAGTCATACGGCTCAATGTTCAAAAGCACAAGGTCATTCATTCTTTGCATGGAAATAAAGTGATCTGATAGTCATATTCATAAGGAAATTAACTCAAGAAGCCAGGGTCACAGGTTTAATTAATTTGGAGGATAAGGTTATCATGTTATACCGCGGTGTAGGATCACAGTCACTGTTAACCAGTTAACATATTCGTTGTCACTGGAAGCATGCAGCAGCAGTGCGCTAGGAATATAAATAAGTTTTTTTAAAATTATCATACAGAGAAAAACGGCACTGTAGTGAGAATTCCTCTGTATGATGAGTATCGTTACTGGCGTAACGTTGAGCCTCATCTCCTGGCTTTTCTTCAATCTAATACAGAGGTGCTTATAATATTAGAGACATTGCAATAAGTGGAGATGTAATAATTAGGTGGTCAGTCCCTCAGGGTTCGTAGAAGGCAGCAGTCACGATCTGACCACCTTTTTCTAGGCACCTTTGTTGATAACTAAGATACTTCTGCAACGTTTCGTTTCAGCAGGCTTCTTCAGTCGATTACAGGGTAATATAAGGCTGGAGAATAGAAAAATTAATTTTGAGGTTATCAGTCCCACAGTCTTGATATATGGTCAGTCCCTCGGTCTGAGGGACTGACCACCTCTCATCAAGGCCTAGGAAGTGGTCGGTTCAAAATTCTACCAAAGAAGCCTTCACTTCAGGCAAATCATTTCGGCAACAAATCCACACAAGTGTTGCACATATTCCTCGGTTATTACATTACGTTCAGTTCCATTCATCTTTCCTCATTGTGCTTTAATCTCAGCCTCAGAACTAATCTGATCCAGCACTTGCTGGATCAGGTGTGAGCACCACACAGTCCTGTTCACACAGTGACTGACCTAACATGTATTTCGTATAGTGTCCAGGAGCTGCTCTTCTCTCAGGTGCTAAGCTGCTTCCGGATTCATAATTTTGCATATGCAGGTTATACATAAATAAGAACAGGGATGTCCGAGCATAGCAATGAATATTGTATTCATGGGAATACAATATCCATTGCTATTCACAGCAATACTCATGGCTCGGAGCCATGAGTATTGCTGTGACCATCAGTAAGGCAAAGTTAAATATATAACACTGTTCTACCGTAGCGTAGAAGAACCAAAACATAAACAGCTCCTACACATTCTCCTTATTTCTCAGTTCCCGGCTCGAGGATCTCTAAGGTGGATGCCAAGTTACTGAAGGACGGCAAGCCCATGAACGTCAAGGATGTGGAGGTAAACATACTCGATAAGAAGGTCGTTTACACCATCAAGAAGCCGAGTAGAGACCAGAGTGGAAAATACGTCATCAGGATGTCCAACAAAGCCGGCGAGAGTAGCAAGGAAGTCAGGATCAACATGCAAGATAAGCCAAGCCCGCCTACCAGTATTGAGGTACTGCTACTGGGTTTTTCTCTTATTCTCTCTCTCTCTCTGCCAGTCTGTCGGTCTGTCTGTCAGTCTCTGTTTCTTTGTCTCTGTCCATCTTTCTGTCTGTCTGTCTGTCTCTCTCTCTCTCTCTTTCTCATTTCTGTCCTGAATTCTCCTGATTTTTTTTGCTCCTCTTATCCATTTTTTTTATTTTCAACTCTTTCCTTTTTCTCTTTCAGCGGTTTTTCTACAAGACTATTTTAATTGTTTTTCATCCTAATAATTAATTTAATTTCCTTTTCTTGCATTTCTCCAGCGTGTTCTTCTTTTGTACCTTTCTGGTGTGTAATTTTTGTGCTCCTCTGCAGGTGTCTGAGATATTTTCAACGTCATGTTTAATAACATTCGGACCACCTAAGGACGACGGTGGTCTACCTCTCACCTACTACACTATCGAGCGCCAGGACTTCTCCGTCAAGGGTAAGTGCTGTTCCCTCCTGGCCAAGTGTAGCCCCATCATGTCTGTGGTCCAAAGGAGTGTGTGTGAGTGTGTTCATGTGTGAGTGGTACCTGGAGGTTGTCAACGTCTCTGGTAAATCCCTTGAATCTTCTGCTGCTGTGTTCCATGTGAAGGAGGGCCTTGGAGCCTCAGGCGTCTTAAGATTTTCTTGTTAGAGAGCAGGAACATGTATCATTGTTGATAGTATACACTACGGCCAAGTTGATGAATAAGACACATTTGCACCACTTGTGTATATTTATTGCCAAAACGTTTCGCCTGCACGACAGACTTCTTCAGTAGGGTGCAAGTTAATATAATACTGGAAGCAGTATTAGTTGTTTTAACATGATCAGTCCGTCGCCCTCGGTGGGACGTGGTCAGTCCCTCAGGCCTAAAGGATGCGGCCAGATCTTATTTACTAGAGGTGAGATGAAGCAGCTGGAATGACATCCCAGGTGAATGATGCTGACGAGTGAAAGTAGGTCATGCAAAACAATTGCTTAGCAAAGAAGATATAGGCCACATATCACTGCTTTAAGGGACTGAGATCTCCCACCGATAATGATGGACTGATCACTTCAAAACAGCTTCTACTGCTTCCAGTGTTACATTCAGCAGTATTCTACTGAAGAAAACTACTGTGTAGGCGAAATTTTTCGGCAATGAAGATACCTAAGTGTTTCAAATGTGCCTAATGCATCAGCTGGAACATGTGTCTTGAGAAAGACTTGCTAAAATGCTGACCAAGGTCCTCCTGTTCTGAGCAGCTGGAAGTTCGAGCATTCCAGACTTTATTTTTGATTGGTAATGAACTTCTATCCGAGTATTTTCACCTTGTTTCCTTTGCTTGCTTCGTCGTGGTGTTATCGTGTGCTTTTGCAGTTTTACCAAAGTAAACTTTTTTTACCTTCATTATATCAGATGCTTGCAAATCCTATTTGTTGTGATATATTTTGTTCACTATTCCTCTTCGTGTGTCCTGGGCTTGAGCGAGACTGTGTTGTGTGCTGTCAATGGCTGTAAATATTGGCTTTTGTCTTTAATGTGAGTTAAAATATTTTGAAACATTTAATCTAGCTTTATTCTGAACTTCAGATATGTGATAAAAACATAAATATTGTTTTTTTTTGTCATGATATAAACCACTACATCACCATAGGACGGTGACGCATTTTGTGATATTTTTAAATTATATGCAATTTTCCTAGATTGTCATTTTACACTTCTGCCACTTTTTTTCCTACGGGAAGGTGTTTTATATATATATATATATATATATATATATATATATATATATATATATATATATATATATATATATATATGCAGGATAGTCAGAGAGTAAACACAGTGAATCGGTTCTCCAAGTATGAAGTCTTGCATGATGTCTGTGCCTAGCTGAAAAAAAAAATCGAATGACGTCACGAATCTGGGATGTTAGGAATGTCAAGAATCATTGGAATGTTGTGATACCCTTATCAATAAAATTAAGTAATTGCATAATATCCAAAGCTCATAATACTATAAGAATTATAAACCGCACCCTGAACCTTTTATTAAATGTTTATAAAAACGCAAAAAAAATTATTTATTTCAAACCAGTCATACTTGTCATTAACTTCTTATCTAACTGGTTAATTTGGTCTTACTCAGAAGACCTCTCTATTACATTATAAACGGCTGAAACTGTGCAAACTATTTTTGTTTGAGTTCGCTGTTAAATGTTCACAAATACAAAAAAAGGGTCAAAGCTCCCTTTCAGAATATGTCTTTAGAATTACTTGCATTGATAATGTTTCATGTTATCTAGATCAAACAAGTAAGATGTCGGCCATTAGAACCGCACAACAAAAATATTGTTTAAAAAATTGTTCAGATTTCTAGTGCTACATTGCAAGGTTTGAACACGGCTTCACGTCATACTGTGTTACATTGCAAGGTTTGAACACGGCTTCACGTCATACTGTGTTACATTGCAAGGTTTGAACACGGCTTCACGTCATACTGTGTTACATTGCAAGGTTTGAACACGGCTTCACGTCATACTGTGTTACATTGCAAGGTTTGAACACGGCTTCACGTCATACTGTGTTACATTCCAAGGTTTGAACACGGCTTCACGTCAGTGACTGACCATCAGCAACAACACTTGTACTTACTAATAACTTTATAGTAAGAAATGGTATTGAATTTTGAATAATGGAACATAATATGGGTTAAGATATGCGTCCCGGTTATTTTTGGCTTGATATGTTCATACCTCGGTAAAACAACAAGGAATTTAGTCCGTGAATACAATGATTGTATTAGTGATACCAAAACACCTTTTTCATGTGTTTTTATATACATATACTCTATTCTGTTCTTTGGGTGAGTCAATAATTTCGAATGTTATTCATAAACCCATTACTGAAATTTCATTTGTTATTTACAACATTTCAGTTCATATATTCCATAAGATCAGTTTTTGCTCTGATTAAAAACAAATTATGTTGTGAGAAATAGTTGCTTCTTCAATTATTCAATTTTGTTGTTTTGGTAAACGAATTTGCCAGAGGAGGAGGGAAATTTCCCATGGTTGAAAGTGTTTAGATTACCTTTTGACTGTGTTGTCACTCTGGTTATCCTCCATATTTGATAACACTTGCTTTTGTGGCTATCTTGTGTTTATATATATTTTATATATATATATATATATATATATATATATATATATATATATATATATATATATATATATATATATATATATATATATATATATATATATATATACATATATATAGTATTACTATTTTAAGATAGATATCAAAATAATTTTAATGTAAAAAATATAAAGCTTACGGTGTATTCCCCAAATATAACACAGGGAAGTGATGTCCAATGAATGTCAGTCGTCCACATTTTCTGCACAGCTCTGACAGACTAAATACTGGTCTTAAGTTACCATCATAACAAAAAGTGCGCTAAGTCTTAGCTTCAGTGCGCTAGTCTTAGCTTCAGTGCGCTAGTCTTAGCTTCAGCCTTCAGTAAGGAAGACGATGCAGTCTGTTCCAGTATTGATGGGAAAATTTTCAATGATGATTAGTTCTTAAAAAGAAGTTGATGGGAACACATTTATATTTTGGTGTCTATATAAGCTGTTCATAAAATATGGACGGTATTTCGTAGAGCTTTCCAAGATGTTTTGTGGCAGCTAATGTTTTGAAAACATATATAAGTAATTACTAACGTTTATTATCAAAATTTATCAAGTGCAATATTTATTGATACTCTCTAAAATAGTTGAATATTCCTGGCTGAAGGTGCATGCTCATAAGCTGCCACAAAAGCACATTGGTATAATTAGCTGCTATAATTAAGGGTCAGCCCATTCCCGCCACATTCAGCAATCTGAGCCCCACTTCTGCTGTTTTCAACTGAGCCCCTGAACTTCTGCAGTCAACAGAGCTCCCGAACTCGTGTTGACACTTTTATTTCCTCTCCCAACAGCATCACATCCGAGAATCTGGGAACGAACAGGTAGAGAGTGTTCACTAACTAACTGCAACTGCTGTGGCCTGAAATGCTATTATTATAAGAATCCAAAAACAAAAATTTCTTCATCAGCATTGTGCCTTATTTCCAAGTTTAAATAAAAACCTTCGGTGGAAAACTTTAGGAGATCTAATGGGGTTGCGTTTGTGTTTTGTTTAATGTAAAAATGGTATTCCAAATATTCATTCTGTTAATGGGGTACAGTGCTAATGAAGATTTTGAATAAAAGAGTAAGATTTCAGAAACAGTTTTTTAAACCAAGAGGAGAACGAAAAGTTTTATTTTTTTTCTAACCAAACGTACCTAAGTATTTATTTTCCCTTTTCCAATTTAAAGAATAATTCCCAAAGTAGATCCCAAGTAGTGTAAATAACTCCACATCTTATTATTTTCTCAAAATGATATCGGTTTTTCCCTTAAGTTTCTCAGATCCACATTTAAAATTAAACTATTCCTAGGAGCTAACGACGAATTGCCATGCCATAAACAATTATTAATTAGGAACATATCAAATAAAAAATGAAGTGCCTAGAGATGACTTGTTAGTTTATTGAGCTCAAGCTGACGCAGTAGAGAGATCTTTTTCTGAAGATTCTAATCTTATAACCTAGCTTACTGTTTTCTAGAGTTCATTCTCAATTTGCTTTACCTTAGACATAGACACACCACATGTTTAGAATTACACATTTGGCATTACTTTAACTCGTAATCACTCAGTTCTAGATGAAAGTAACTTATAATTTCCTAATATTTAGAAACAAAATCTTATTTTTAGACATCTAAGGTTTAAGGAAACATTAATACATAAAATATTGGGTAGGATACCATATATAAATTCCAATATTTGTTGAGAATGTCCTTGTTGTAGTGGCCTCAGCATGCCTCAGTTCCCGGCTCTGCCCAACTGAGAGTATCTAGAAATGACCACGTCCATATGATAGTGTTTATTATTTTTATAAATCTGCATGGAATGTAGAAATATTTTACAGTGATTTTTTATAAACTATTTTTTTCTCTCTGAGGATATTCCTACTTTTCTGAGGAGCCTAAAGAGGTTTTGTTTATATTCATATGTTAGTGTTTAAAGGTGTTAAACCCCAGTTAAAGTATGGCTTGATTTAATCGTTGCTATATGGTGAAGGCTTACCCACAATACTCGTTGATAATGTTAGCACTGACTTGACACAACCAGTAGTATAGCTTGTCTGTCGTACTGTCTTGTGACCCACGCTAGACTCATCATATCTTGGTGACTCACACTAGATTCAGCCCGTCTTAGTGACTCACACTAGACTCAACCTGTATGTCTTGGTGACTCACACTAGATTTAACCTGTCTTAGTGACTCACACTAGACTGAATCTGTATGTCTTGGTGACTCATACTATATTAAATCTGTCTTTAAGACGTCCAATAGACCTAATCTGTCCTGGTGACTCACACTTTCCTGTCTTGGTGACCCACACTGGTCACTACATCTTAATATTACTGTACTTGCACTGCATCTGTCCGCTTCTTACTCTTTCTCAGTGTCCTAGTTACTCACATCCTGTCTGGCTAATTACTTACAGCCTGTCTGGCTAGTTACTCACAGCCTGTCTGGGTAGTTACTCACAGCCTGTCTGGCTAGTTACTCACAGCCTGTCTGGCTAGTTATGTCTACACTCAATGCCTTGGTGACTCGCTGCAGACTTATACTGTCATGGTGAGTCACTTTTAGACTCACCATGTTTTTGGTGACTCATCCTCTCTAGGTGACACTCAGGAACCTATATATTACTAACGGAGAAGGCAGAGAGATGAAGTAATAATATTTATTATTATTATTATGATTAATATTATTACTATTATTATTATTATTTTTTATTATTATTATTATTATTATTATTATTATTTTATTATTATTATTATTATTATTATTATTATTATTATTATTATTATTATTATTATTATTATTATTATTATTATTATTATTATTATTATTATTATTATTATTATTATTATTATTATTATTATTATTATTATTGCTTACTTGCCATGGGTTCATTCGATGAAGAACCATTCAACAGCAAAGTCACAGTAGCTGATCAGTACTTAATCAAGAGATCAAAGTAGTTGATCAATACTTGATGAAGAAGCCACTCGCGATATCTGTTCAGGACTTGATCAAGTGGTCACAGTATCTGTTCAGGACTTGATCAAGTGGTCACAGTAACTGTTCAGCACTTGATCAAGTGGTCACAGTAACTGTTCAGGACTTGATCAAGTGGTCACAGTAACTGTTCAGAACTTGATCAAGTGGTTACAGTACTTAATAAAGACACTGGTGCTTAATAAAGGCCCCAGCGGGTTCATGCATGTATAAAAAAAAGGTTCCTTGCTGTGTCTTTCTTTCCCCAGTTTTTTTATTTCTCTATTACCATTACCTAATTTCTTTATTTTTCTAGATTTGTTTTCTTATTTGTCTTTTATCTTCTTTTGTTTCTCCTTTATCCTTACGTTTTGATTAAGATTCCTTTCTTCATCTTTTTATTTTTCTAATAAATCAATACTTGAAGAATCTTGCACTCTCTGCCTTCCTATGTTATCTTTATTCTCTCTCTATTCCTCTCTTACCACAACTCTCTCTTCATATTTTTTTTTTAAATATTGCTCTTCAGTAATACACTATACATGATAAATTCCTAACGAAAATAACATGACACTTATTAACACATAGTTTTACAGTAGTTTTATTCAGTGTTTAATCGCCACCGGCCTAAACTTTCTTAATACGTAACGTTTATTTTCATTCTCAAATAAAACATATTCACGTTTGATGAATCTCCCGATTGTCAAAGTGAATATAATAAAACTGTATTTGACAGAGTTTATGAATAATAATAACAATGTGTGTAGTTTAATGTGATATATAATACTGACTGGTTGATAGGCCTACCACAAGTGCTGACTGATCCAGCGAGCAGCAACTTCCAGCACTCTCAGTGCTGACACGAAGCTGAGTTTATTATTGTATTTATGAACAGGGATCGATAATTATTCAATGCATACGATTTATTGGAATATGATTATTTAATTTTTTTAGATATGAAACTTGCTGGTCGCTGTATCAGGTTCTCCGAGACTGTCATATACGGGTCCGTTTTCAAGCATTACTTAAATCACTACTGTCACGTTTTTGAAGACTAAGTATTTCTGATGAAGTACTTTTTTTGATAACGATTCAATAACTTAACAAAAGTAGTACTCACCTGTTTGTGTAGTAAAAAATAGCTTTCTCATTTTCATTTAAAGAAGAACATTTGGCGACTATGAATGTTACTAATCTATTTGCAGAAATTAAGATTTTTATGTGTTTTTTTTTAAACTACCAAACTCACTAATTACCCGAAGAATTTCTTGCTAAACAAGTTGGACTTTGATGAGTTACGAATATTGCAATGCTTTGCTTTATCTCATATTCTTGAATATTCTGTGCTTTTCACATCTTTCAATGACTTTATTTAGGTAATTAAACTGTATTCTTGAACTTTCTGGACTTTAAAGATCTTTTCAGAAATTTGCAAATTGAATCTTTTCTCTGTATAAAACTGACAAAACTATTCCTAATTCTGACTATTAAGAATTTGTAGAATTTAATTCTAGAAAATACAATATTTTTGATGAAAATATAGGTTTGCAATTTGTATATGTTCATTCGAAAGAGCCCAAAATTAAGCGTAGAATTTCGGGCAAATCTTAAAGAAACACTGAAGACTCCGCTCTCTTCTAGTCATCTTTATCTTTTCTTATATCCAGACCAATTTCTTATAGACATTGACTTTAGATTCTTAAGGAAAAATTATTATTCATATTAGCTATGAAAAATAAATCACTCGGAAAAATATTATTTCTACAAGTTGAAAAATTCCAAAATTTGAAAAAATACCATTAAATCGCCCAAGAATACCAAAGTCTTGACTGTGATAACAAGTGAACGAAAATAATAAAAAAAACGATATTGAAACAACCTATCATTTAGATTCTTATTTAAACAACAGCCGTTAATGAGAATTTTTTTTTACAAATTACTTTCAGTAATTTAAGACACACACACACACACACACACACACACACACACACACACATACACACACACACACACACACACACACATACATACACACACACACACACACACACACACACACACACACACACACACACACACCCCAACTAAAACACACACACACACACACACACATATATATATATATATATATATATATATATATATATATATATATATATATATATATATATATATATATATATATATATATATATAAAAAACTCTAGCTGCAGAAGTGACTCTTACTCGCATTCCTCCCACCAGAAACACAATGTTGCACCAACTTGGCCACTAGTTGCTCAATAATGCAATCTCAGATGCACTCAATCAATAGGTACTCATAAATGTATATATAAATTGGAATATTTTCATGGATCGGCAGCAGCCTGCCGCACTGCAGCCGATAATAATATTCCACTCTTTATTTCACTGATGAGAGTAAAAATACGCAAACATACAAGGATGTCGTTGCCGAGTCGGTTAAGTAGTACCATATTTTGTGTCTCTGGTTTAAGGGGACAGATGTGTAGGACTGAATCACTTCACTACAGCACAGCATATGACAGCGACAAAATATTACTTAATTACGCATTACCTCACAACACAACATCTTATCAGTAAATCTCAGCTGGCCAAGAGCACTATTATCTGGTAGTAATTTTTCTCGGTGATGCCCTCGACAGGCGGGTGGGCTCAAGTGGCAGAGATTCCCGCTGACGAGCCACTGCGCTTCAAGAGTGAGGATCTGGAGAACAAGAAACAGTACAAATTCAAGATCACAGTGAGCAACAAGCTCGGGGCCTCCGACCCAGCTGTCCATCCCAAGATCATCCTTGCCAAGGATCCATGGGGTTAGTACAATAAGTTCATTGATTCTTGTGGCCACTATGGGAAAGGAATTTGGTGAGCAAGGGACCTAAAGTTAAAGAAAGAGGGGATCAACCACAAAAATTTCTTATGGCATTTATTATATAGTATATTATTTTTATCTGATTATATTTTACTTTTCTCGTCGGATAACGTCAACAGTTAAAATATATATTAAGCTACCCAAACACCCAGTATGTGTGTGTGCTCTAACAGTAAGATATGAATGCATATCCGTATCTTACTGAGTAACGATTTCTAATTTTTGCATGTCTTTCCGTTCGTACAGATGAACCCGGTAAGATCTTGCATGTGGAGGTCAATGACTGGGGTCCAGAACACGCAGATCTCCGCTGGTCCAGACCAGAGACCGATGGCGGTGCCCCCATTACCGGCTATGTCATTGAGTTTCGGGTAAGAGGCTCTCTCATCTTAATATGTTACTTATATACGGTAATCACAGAAGGGCTATGCCAATTACATATTGGATGCAGATTTTATTATTTCATGCAGTCACTTGTGGATAATAGTTGTTCTGAAGCATAATTATTTACAATTGTCTGAATAAGGAATACTTCAAAATAATCGTGCACTCACAAGTGTAATAATAGAGGGAGAATTTTGAGCAGCTTAGCGTGACCTTAACTTTTATAGCAATATAACCTAGTACTCTTTACATAAAACAATTAGAGTAGAAAGCAACATTATTAGTTATAGCATAAGAGTGAGATGAGTTATTAGTCCAGATAACATTAAACTGTGAATAGAAATAGATATATAGCCTAGAATCAAAAGAAATAAATAGCTTAGACTCGAAATAGATAAATAGCCTAGCAGGTTTACTCATGTAAAACTGTTAATGGAAGCTTCAGATTACATTTAGTGATAAAACATTCGTTGTTTATTTCTTTAGTTTTCTTCCATCCTCACTCTTCTAATATCGAAATTATTTTTTTTACTGATTATATTTTCCCTTCTGTGTGGCAGCGACAAGGGAACAGCTCTTCTAATTAAATTCTTCTCCCCAGTGTCTACTCATATCTCCTACCAACTTTTTTCCTTTTTTTCTATATTACTCATCTTGTAGCAAATGAAAAGTAGACCGGTTTTTAGAAATGATCTTTCCTCGTGTACTTCTCATAGTGTATTTGTGCACGCACTTGTTCAGACTGTAGTTGTTGTTTATGTCTAGTAGAAATGAAAAGTCCATCCTCAGCACGAATTTCTTGTTTAACTCTACATACGTACATATATATACTTTATATATATATATATATATGTCGTGCCAAATAGGTAAAATTGGTCAATTAGCAAGAACTCATTTAAAATTAAGTCCTTTCTAAAATTTTATCTTATACGTTTAAAGATATATTTTTTTTTCATTTATGTTAATGTAAAAATTAATAATTTTGTACTACAAGAACCTTAGAAAACTTACCTAACCTTTTATAACAAGCGCAGTTTAATTTAGCCTAATCCAACTAAATATATTTTAGGTAAGTTTACAGTAATTTAATAATAAACAAACACTGTAAAATATATATTTTTCGTTAGGTTCAGAGTGATTTTTGTTAAATTATTGCATTCACAAATTTTCGTTTGCCTTATTCGGCAAGAAGAGCGTGTTTGTTTATTATTAAATTATTTTAAATTTATATAAAATATATTTAGTTGGATTAGGCTAAATTAAATTGCGCTTGTTATAATAAGGTTAGGTAAGTTTCTTAAGGTTCTTTTGGTACAAAATCATTAATTTTTATATTAACATAAATTAAAAAAATAAATCTTTAAATGTATAAGAGAAAATTTTAGAACGGACTTAATTTTAAATGAGTTCTTGCTAATTGACCAGTTTTACCTATACTCCTTTCTTCCTTCCTTTCAATGTTTTTAAATTATAATTCCAACTGTTATATTTGTATTCTAACAGTGTAATGTCTCTTAAAAATGGTACATTAAACTGCACAAACTGCTTATGTTTTCCTAATTGATTCTTGTATAGTTTGCTCCTTTGTGCAGTAATTGTGATGCAACTTGTCAAGGTGTTATAGAGTAATGTTAAAGAATTCAATGTGTTCAGTCTGATCAGCCCAGTTTGTTCTTGTGATATATTTGATCAGATTACCTTAACTGGCTCAATGGCTTGGAGCTGGATCACTATAAATATATGACATTGCTTAGAAGTGTGATCACTATCACTGTTTCATTTATAAAGTGACTTAAAAGTTTTAATAACTAGTTATCAGTCATGAAGGATGGTTTTTGCAACTCCGGCTCTTGGCCAGGCCAGCGTTTTTGTTTTGTTTTACTGGACCTCCTCACTCTCCTATTCATGATTGGAGGCGTTGGTGATATTAAATTAAGAGTATAGAACTAAACCCACAAGGGCCATACAGTACCTGAGGAATCTGAGATAATATGACTTGATCCAAGTAAGGCAGACTAACTATAATTCATTTGACCCAAGAATCCTTCACCAACATCACCGCACCTCCCTGGAAGGTATGGACATTTGTCCATGCTTCCGATGATATATTTATTATTATGGAGAGTGAGGAGGTGCAAGGTGTTACCCACAATAAGGTCTTAACACGTTGATAACATGTACTGTCGCTCTACAGACACGCGCCATGCCTGCGGGAGGAGAGGTGGTAAGACTGTCCAGGGTTCCTTGTAAGAGTTCCACATGTGGCGGGATCACCTATAATAAGCCTTTGGACATAAGGTCGCATAGTTCATCTGGGAATAGTCATCGCGGTTTATATACGTATAACTGCAATGGTTTCCCTCAATTGTTAAACATTTGCATCCAAATGTTGTCATTGGTTTGAAGAGACGTGAGAATAACTGAAAATTGTTATTGAAGTTAAACACAGACTTAGCAAAGTAAGTCTTTACTGGGATTCAGTAAAGACTTGCCTGGCTGAGCGTCTTTAACTCGAAAAAGACTTTAGTGGTTATTTAAAAAAAAAGAACTTTGCGAGATCATTCCATAAGGCTTGAAATAGATAATAACGCCCCAGTATATTTGCCTCTGTGGCTGACTTCTGGCTATCCTTGAGCTTGGTAGACCTGCTCGACACTTCGTCGGGCTCTCATTGCACTAGGAAACAAATAAATTGAACGATTTGTCCACCATATATTTATTTTCTAGTGCAGAGCTAGACTTTTGTCCACATTTTCTTTGAAAATTTAAAACCTATTTTCCTTTCAGTTAAAGGTGATATCTTTTAACATTCATTGGCAAGAGGTTTTATCTTCTTGTGGTGTCTTGCACTAACACCCCGCATAATAACCTCGATATCTAGTGTTTCAATACCACCTGTAAAATACCTAATTTATAGTCTTCTAAATAAAATAAATTATCATTCTACATATAAAAAAGACATCTTAGATAATATTTACATAAAAATGCACACAAGCATTTTATAAACACAAATAAAAGTAATATTAAAAGAAAATAGAATAAATCTGTCAATTGTGTGTTGCTCCTGTCTAACCCACCGTCTATAATCACAACGTTTACCAACAGTGAATCAAACAGTCTTCGCCAGTGTGCTTCTTGAGTCTTTGGGTGATGCTAGAGACGTGGCCAGCTTGGTCTCTGACTGAGTATGTTTATATATATACGTATATATATCTTCATCATTATCTACAAGTAGACATGGATATAAAGTGATTGTATTAATCTTTGTTAGCGACGCTAACATCGTGATTCTTCTTGATGATGCTCCAAGATGTTTACAAAACTGATTATAATAGAAAGTCTTCCAAAATTCTTAAAGTTATCTTCCGGGAGGGAAGAGGTATATGAAGATGTCATCAGTTTAATTCCCCTAGTGGTAATGGGGTGTGACCAAGTATAATACGCTGTGGTCGGAGTCAGCACAACCTTTGAACTGTCTGTAATACGGGTTGCTACCCTGAGTATCATACCTGAAGTATGTCAAGACTGTTCTCATCAGACCTCACACCAGCATCTATCCTTCGGTGCTACTTCAGTTTGGTCAATATAGTCATCTTTAGTGTGAGTTAATAGCAAGACATAATTCTGTGATCAGGAACCCTCGATACTTTTTACTACGTTATCAGCAACCTTCATCGTAAGTTTCTTTATAGATATGGCTAAATGTCTCTAGTAACTCCCAAAGGTTCATAAATCACCAATCATTTACACAGATTCAAGAAATCATGGCTTTCATGATTTCACATCTCAAACAAGAGGACACACTGAGTTGTATGGGGCACTGCCCTTGCGGGATGGCCTCCCACACCCTCGATCTACCCCAGAGCGCCTGCAGCCTTTACAGGTGCGGCAGTCAGCGTCGCTGCAGATGGGTGGTGGTTTACCATGAGAAGGGTTTATGGGCTGTGCCTCCTAAACTCACCTAACACAGCAAAAACACTCTTCGTTTCTCTGTCTCTCACGTGTGTTTTAATTCGCTGAGCTTTGTAGAAGTAATAAATCAGCATATTTTTGTAATATATATTCTGCCATAAACAAAGTTATCTTTATATTTTAACAAAATTCATTTTGGCGCTTAACGCTATAATTACACGAAATATTTTCTCAATTAATTCCAGCACGTAGTCTACGATGCATCACAGTAAACAAACACTTCCCTTTATGTCCAAGTTTTTTAACAGTGTAGTAATATAAAACGTTAATTTAGAAACCCCCAAAGTATTCTGATTACCCGAATAGCGTTCCAGGACAACTTTGTATTGAAATCCTCCCCTCCCTCCCTCCCTCCCTTCTCCATAACACGTAGATTTTCCCCTCCTGCTTTCCCTTTGCCCGACCTAGTTTCCCTCCCGTGCAGGACCCTAACTCCTGCCCACACTAATATTACATCTTCTCCCTTCAGGATCGGTTCTCAGACTGGAGTAAAGGTATAGAGATCCAGGGCGACGTAACGGAGGGAACCATCCCCAACCTGAAAGAAGGCAACCAGTACGAGTTCCGCGTAAGGGCTGTAAACAAAGCTGGCCCCGGCGAGCCCTCAGACCCCACCAAACCTATCCAGGCCAAACACCGCTTTGGTAAGTACATCTGTAATAGGGGAGTGGGTTACGTATGTACATAATTAAGAAAATAAGCTCTGGTCGGTGATGCAAACGATCCCACATTTAGATAATAAAACAGGAAATATGAATTCTGTGCGAGGTTGAAGTATATGATTTCATCTTATCTTCTCCTTCCCTTGTTTGTTCGTATGTTCTGTGTACATAAATCCTATTTGATATTCAGAAAAATCATTTCTTATCGCATGATCCCAAAAGGAGAGGCACATTTCTCTTATTACTAGTAGTTTAATATTTAAATGTAACTGAAACTCCGACGTAAATTCTTATGCTATGATATTCTAAAATAAAAGAATATTTTTCTTCCTTTTTTTTCTCTTTCTTTTTTACCTTCGGTAAAAAAAAAAAAGCGGAAAAAATAGATCCTCACGATATCGCAAAATGTGATTTTTGGTCCGGTTGCTTTAAAACAAAATTCCAGACGGAAGGTAAGTAACTATGATCACCTCCAGAGCAACACCCGCTCCTCCACTTCACCCCACTGATAGAGAAACCCCACCACTATTTTCGACTGCACCGCCAGCATAAACCCCTCATCCGCCAAATTAAATTAAACCTACTTATCTGTCTTTGTTTTGTGCCCACAGTGAGACCTTTTGTGATCAACAAAGACGAGTTCAGAAACATCGTTATCAAGAAGACACAGCTGTTCAAGCTGGACGTCAAATACGGTGGTGAGCCGGAGCCGAGGGTGATCTGGAAGAAGGATGATAAAGAGGTGATCCCCGACGAGGAGCAGAGGTGAGCGACCAACCACTCGGTACCGAAGTAGGGCCGAGCTATCGTGGTATTGGAAAGAATGGGAAGGGAAGGAGAGGCAGGGAAGATGCTGATGGGACATGAGGAAGGAATCAGGATATAGAAGAAACAATGAAAGAGGCGGATTATTTTTATAGGAAAGCTGGATTCGAAATGTGCAACTGTCCTATTCTATACTGTAGTTACGACGTGTCGAACAGTTTTTTTTCCTTTCATACGCCATCAAACACAATGAAATCTACCAGCTACTGCCTTAATAACTGCTGGATCATAACATGTTGAGCAGCTCTAGATGTTATGTTCCAGCAGTTCTAGAATTACTCTCACCTAGGTAACACCATCCCTAAAAATAACTTCTCACATACAGATGTAGAAGAGTTGGTAAGGATATCATCTAAAAATCCTATTCGTTTATAAAGGTCAAGGCTAATAATATTCACATTGCCTATAATAAGCACAGATTTTTAATATAGTATTTCAAACAAAAATATTGATTGGGAGTAATTACAATTTATATATTAGCCAATAAAGTGGTTGTTTTAGTGACAAAATGCTTTTGGGTAAGAGTATTATTCATATACACGAGGAACTGCTTGAGTAGATTGGGTCACAAATAAGGTGGTGTGGTGGGTAGATATACATTTATGAGGATATAGTTAAGGAGCGCCAGTAGGAGCACTGAGCCCTCACAAGGGGACAACACACTCTTAACTTTCTACGACACGCAGAATAAACACTTTACGTGCTTTACAAGAGCTCAGTTCTTAAAATAGCCTGTTCTTGTTTTATTAACATTGTGTTATGTGTAAGTGCTTGAAATATCATGCTTGTATATGGAAATATTTTTATTAAATTTTGTGCTAAAAATCTTTAACCTAAATAATCCTTGACGAATCCCACAACCCGCAACAGGATATCCATTTGCCTGGTCCCTAGTTGGGTCAGATTGGCCCTAGGGATGAACCAGCTGGACGTTTGGTCATCCTTTGTATAAGTCATCATTAAACCAAACCACCTAACTACTTTCACAAATGTCACCTCCATAAGGATTTATTCCATATTTATAAACACGTACATCATTTTCTTACAGGCTACCAGATCCTTACAACTGCCGAAGGTGACATCGAGTGCCTGGTTATATCTAAGGCAGAATGCAAAGAGCAACTCACTCACCCACCTCCTATTGGCTTTGTGTTAACAATGCAGCAACTCCTTAGCATCCTCCTCCCAGTAGCACCTGCCTCTTCACGTTACCATTCATATGTCTATATATTTTCTCATTTTATAGGCAGATTTTTGGTAGTATTTTTATTTTTCGAAGAGTATATATATATATATATATATATATATATATATATATATATATATATATATATATATATATATATATATATATATATATATTATAGTTAATCATAGCAACAGATCACACTTAACACATCACCCCAACTTTGGTATGTGGCATTTAACACAGCTCTGTTTCTAGAGATCGTGTTGATTTGCTTCAGAGAACTGTTGCGGATGTTCACAGAGATGAAAGTAAAAGCAAATGTGAATATGCATATACAAAAATTTGATAAGTAACAATTCTCTTTTTGAAAAACCGCAGTGAACATATAGTCCGACAGTTTTCTGTGGTCCATGCAACGGTTTTTGTTTTGCCAACCACTTTCTGTGATTATAAAACAAACAATTGTTTTCTTCTCACCAGAAGGCTTGGAAAATAGTCAGTTCTTGTGGTGAAAACCAGCAGCTCACTTTGAGTCAACTAGTGAGTGGTCGTCCGTGTCAGGCACCACAAATGTCGCCATGCTAGAGGCAAGGCACATACGCTCTTTGTTGACGTTTGGAATTATATATCAACTAGAATGATCTAAATCATTAAATTATTCCTGAAGGTAATCCGAGATTTTCCAGAAAATGTAAGTGAGGTGCCTTGAGATCATCGTGACATTCATTATACGGTCTCACTGGAATCTCTAAGGAAGGTCACTTCTCATATCATTAAAGGTAATCATGATCTTGTAGCTGAGGTCATCATGACATGAGTGCAGCTGCGAGACCTGAGGTCATCATGACATCAGTACAGCTGCGAGACCCACATCACAGTTGAACAAGGAAGTGATCGCTGTGAGCACTGCTCTTAATTATACCATATTTGCCCTTTTTAATATAGTATTAAATATTATTGTTATTATTGATATTATTATTATTATTATTATTATTATTATTATTAATAATAACGCTTGGAAATTATCATACAGCGCTTGGAGAAAGGGATAGGTGAGATAATCAGGTTTGATGTTTGGAAGGGATTAACAACTCAAAATCCTTGGATTAAGAACCCATCACAAGCATCTAATTATGAAAATGAATAAAACAGCGATAAGTAGATGAGTAGGATACATGAGTAACAGCTTGGTGTCTCTGTTGCTGAAACGTTTTGCAGGAGACTAAATGTGGAGAAAGGAATAGTGGCGAGGTAAACATATTATCAAACCATACCACGATCAGAGTGTCATTACGTGGCATTACGATTCGTGAGTCATTACGTGTCATTACGATTCGTGAGTCATTATTTTATCAGTCCGTCGACCTTGAAGTAGTTTTTGAAACTGCGTTTCTCAGTCTGGAAAAGAGATCAACTTCATAGTCTGAAGCATGATCATATAATACCAAAGGTGAGGCGTGGAAAATCTCGAAGGCGTCACAGGAGGCGGGGCGCACTAGCTGAAGCAAAGAGGTAAAAATTGTGGAGCACATCAGCAAGCCTACTGGTCCGTGCTAAGTCTCTCTCGAGTCCAACCCTTGTCACTCATAACTAGTGGTTAAGAAATGAAGTTGTGGAAAGTACAATATTTACCATTATATGGTTGTGTTACTGTGTCAGACAGGTGTAATTATGAAAAAGGTGTAAACTACCGACAAGAATGTAAGATATGTGTTACACATGTGCACATACCTGTCTGAAGCCGCAACACAACGGTATCTTAGTATACAGGTATACACAGCTTTATTGTTTAACCACAAGTTATGAGCGAGATGGGCTTGATTGGAGATTGACCTGCTTAGCATAGGTCAGTAGGTTTGCCTCAGTGCTCCTCACTTCATATGTTCTTGCTTCTACTTGGGGTCCCATCTTCTGCGATGTCTTCGAGACTTTTCCACTCCTCGCTTTTAGCAGTATCTAAGGTTCCATACTTATTCTTCAACTTCACATTGTTCCAGACTATGGAACTGAACTCTTCTCCAGGTTGAGGGACTGACCACCTCAAAATCTGCTTCAAGGTTGATGAACTGATAAAATCAACTTTACCTCCCCACTACTCCTGTTGTCTTTATATTTAGTCTTCTCTCTGACTAAAGAAGCGAAATGTTTCAACATAACATATACCCAACAGCTGAGAATGTATCTTTCACATCTGAAGTATCAAAGCACTTCCCTTTTCCGGCTTCTCAGTGGCCTCTGGCTGGAGCCTGGCTCAGGGCTCAGAGCTGCTGCTGCTGTGTTACCCCAAGAACTGTACAGAGATGGCGTGTGCATGGGAGCCGCTCAGCCCTCGTGGCAGACGGGCAACTCCTGATTGGTATCTTGTTTCAACTCTCCATTACACATTTCTTCGCACTGTTGTTTATTTATATGATGCGTGAGCTTGCATATATTGGTATAGTATAAGCTGCAATCTATCAAATTTCTGGTTGTTTGAAGAGCTGCTGCTGCAGTTAACACCTTATGGCTTAGTGAGTAGAGCTTTTGCTACAGCTAGAAGCTACACGCATCAAAATCTTTCACTGTTCTGTGCATGTTTAAAATGTGTTAGGTATACGTAATAGCACGATTGTTGCCAGCCATTGTTAAAGATAATGTATTCTTGTGAATAGTACCTGTTGTTAAAACTCACTCAAGTTCAGCTCTGTCAAGTTCAGCTCACTCAAGTTCAGCTCTGTCTTCATAAATGTTTTAAAGATAATGCTAATGCTACTTGCTTGCTCTTGCCAGATGTATGTACTACACAAAGATAATTATGACCAGAGATGTCAAGCACTGGTGTCAACACAGTAGTGTTGACAGCACAGTAGTGTCAACACAGTAGTGTTGACTGCATCACTTTAGAACGGATGTTAGGTCAGTTGTGACACACGTGACCGTCACTTAATCACAGGTTACTTGTGTAACACACATCGGTCATTAGGTCAACGGAGGCTTTTGTGAAGCAACAACGGTCTCTGGATCATAAGAGGTCACCTGTTGAACAACAACGGTTCCTGCATCACAGGAGGTCCCTTGTGAAACAGACGATGGTCATTGGATCATAAGAGGTTACTTGTCAGAGTTGATAATCTCTGAGTCACCAGAGGTCACCTGTGACACAGATGACTGTCACAGGTCAAACAAAGATCCTTTGTGGCACAGGTGACTGTAACTTGTTCACCTAAGTAAGGTCTCTGACACCATAGACAGGTCGCCAGAGATCATTTATGACACAGGTGACGGCCAACCTCCACAAACCACACTTTGCCTCTGCTTAGCATTTTGGAACTCAGAATCTAATAAATAATGATTATCAGACACATCTATTCGTATATACCCTCAGCCACAACAGGTGGCACTATTACACGTAATATATTCCTCGCATCTCCTCCCCCCAACGCTGGACCCCTTCCCTTCCTCCCCATGATACTATAGTCTTATACTGTACATGCATGTCGAGACTATAAATGTTGTGCCAGTGCTGGTGTAACCCTCATGTGCTGTATCTCCTGATCAGGATCACCATTGAGCAGTTCGAGAGAAACACTGTGTTTACACTGAGGAAGGGTGTGCGATCAGACACGGCCAAGTATAAGCTACAGCTGGTCAACTCTGTGGGCGAGTGTGAGGAGGAAGCGGACGTTGTTGTCCTCGGTACGTCTAAATTTAGATTCAAGTGTTGACAGGCTCAGCCCCTAGGTTTCTTTGTCTATAATCTTTCAATTCTTCCTGTACAAAGAGGTACTAGTTTCCGTATAAATTAATTTTTAACCAGTATTGAACAGGCAATGGATATAATACGTTTTCTAATGTAGCTGGTAAGATCTGGCTCATTTGCATACATATCTCCAGCTAAACCCACCCGGCCCGAGGGACCGCTCTTCCCTGAGGAGATCCGCGCCGATCACGTCAAACTCAAATGGAAAAAGCCCAAGGACGACGGTGGTTTGCCCATCGAGGGTTACATCATCGAGAAGATGGATGTGGACACCGGCGCCTGGATACCTGCTGGCGAGGTAAGTTCTTTACTGTTAACTATGGCGGCCTGTAACTTGGTCAACGTGGACGGGTATGTCTTTGATTGGTGAAGCAAAGCAGAAGGCATAATTGCAATCAGAGAAACAAGAAACTGGATCTTAATGTCCTGTTCTGTAGATATGCATACATCTGCTAGTGGTTCTGTGGCTTATCTTGCCCACGACCCGGTTTCTGGTAACGCCTCCTAAACTCCTTCACCATCTTGGAGAGAGAAAAAAATATGAGGATTATAACAAATAATTGCCGAGACACGAAACCAGTTAGGTACCACGAGCACAGCTGAAGATACACCAGCCATCCTCCCTTCCACTGTGTCTGTTGTGTGTTTCTCATTGTTATACATATAAATACAAGCATACATATTTTAATATAACACTTTTATGTCATGTGTCCATACACTTACACCAAGTGTGTTTGCATTCGAAGACCATTTGAATTTGTGATGTATGCTTGTTTCTGTATCATTCACAAATACTCTTTACTCTGCTCCACTTTACATTATGATTAGCACATACCACAACAACAACAGAAGAAGCAGCAGCAACCTTACCTGTGGTCTGTGATGACCGAGAACAGAGCCGCACACCCTACCTGACCCCTATGTGACCTCTTCCATGTCCCTCTCCCTCCCACAGTACATAGCGGTTCCCCAGCGAGCTACTCTCTCTCAGGATCTCACAGTCGCCCCTACAGACACCAGGAGCTCCATACATCGTAAAGAGTCCTACAGAAAACCTCCAAAGGAGTCTTTGATTAACGTTCAGGTAGCATTTTCTAGACGTGATGCTTAACTCTCCTTCTCAAGGTCTCTCTGGCTGCACACTGGGAAGAGTCCATATAATTATGCGATCTTGGTATAAACCTACAATTGAAACATGACTTGTAGTATGCTTCATGCTGGAGATAAACTTGTATCACTGATATGACTAAAATGACGCAGTTTTATACCTCTCATTATGCTGTAACTACTGTGGACAAAGCCGTTACTCTACAGTGACTGGATTGAATATATTAAGCTATATCTAATTTATATAGATCCGGACTCATACAGGGCGTGACTGTCTTGTTTTATAATTGAAGACTCAGTTGTGTTTCTCTTCATGGATGAACTGTTAGGGTCAATAACAAAAGCTCAGTTCTTAGGGAATTGAGAAATTTTCCAATGAATTCTTAAGATACGCTTACAGATCTGGGAGAGGAACTTGGGTAAGCAAACTAACGTGTGTAAAATAATGCTGTACATTTAAATTCAACGTGTTATTTAAATTCTGGGTATTATGACCACTGCATTCCCGAGGGTTACACCGCTTTTCTACCTCTCAGAATTTTGCATCCCTTGAGGATACACTGAAATGCGGAAGACCTAGAGCTAGTTTTTTTTGTTTTCATTTCCCTAGTGGCTGTCCGGTATTCGATTCTCATTGCATTACTCCTGAAGACGCATTGCGTAATGAATACATTAATTGTAAAAACGTTTCATTCTCAATTGGGCATTATCAAGTACATCCACGTTACTGCATTTGTGTCTTCAGCAGAAAATATAAGTGAGAGAATAAGCACACACTCAGGTCAGAATAAAAACAGCCTGCTATCTCAATCGTGCAGCCTTTTTCTTAATTTGTTTCACTCTTTTGATTTGCTAGATATACATGACCTTTTGTTCCGTTGTGGCTCATGAAAATTTAACAATAATTTGTTATTAAAGTTTCTTGTAGCTTTTTTTTTGTCGTGATCTGCAATGATTTTATTTCAATGAAGGTGTTGAAACTCTTGACTGGATTATGAAAA
Organism: Cherax destructor; assembly: GCA_009830355.1. NCBI lineage: Eukaryota > Metazoa > Arthropoda > Malacostraca > Decapoda > Parastacidae > Cherax > Cherax destructor. The sequence continues at coordinate 125,489 of WNWK01001071.1, read as the reverse complement.
TTCTTGAATTTAAAAGAAAAAATAATACTTTTTCTCAACGAGTAATTCTTTCACTTTTTAAATGCATATTTTTTTTGGTTTACTTTCTGTCCACTAGACAAGACTCTCGTAATTGTTGCCTTTCTATGACTGTACAATAATTAAAACTACGAATGTACACTAGACAAGATTATTAATGTCAATCAGACAAAAATCGTACTGAACGATAGGCAAGACTATGACTACAATAGACAAAACTACTACAATACTAGACAATACTCGTATAACGGTTGCTATGATGCACTAGGCATATTTCTTGCAACTGTAAGTTGATAGTATTGCAAGTGAATGTTGCTCCTCTAGAATTGTAGTGCGGCTCCATACAAAATAAAGACCCGTGTAAGAGGTCCTGGTTGAGTATGTGTTGTAAATAGTTCATTTATATCTTATTCTGTACATTACCGATATACTTTGCCTCTTGTTTTGGTTGCTAGATTATCAGATTTGTAAGTAATTAACACACTAATTAATGAGAGAATACAGCAGCTTTAATATAAATTAATAACTTTATTCTTTTACATGAAGGTAGACTAAAATTAAACGTAACCATTTAACCTGTCGCTTTATTTTTAAAATAACTTCAGGAAGGAACATTAAATTGAAGATAAATTCACAATTGAATTGGACGAGATAGAATGAATTTCATGTGTTAATCCGAAGTACTAATAAAATCAATTTTAACCCAAAGACTACAAAAGGAAGACACAAATAAATACTATATTTCCATGTAAATCTACAAATAAGTTAATAAATTTTTTAAGTGAATTGAACTCAACAAACTCAGTTCTCCTAAGCCGAGGCGGTAACTAAACTAGCTTCCTTTATGCTTAAATCAATTTCACTGTAAGATAACTCCCCTCTGAAGATCTACATAAAATTATTTCAGCCTCCTTGCCAAAAACTATCACTAAACCATTACCCGTCAAGATCCGGTTTCCTTTTAGTAGCGAGTAGGCTAATTTTCTGCAGCGCGAGGAAGAGCTGACTCTCCCAAACAAGGATCCTGACAACGATTTCATCAACAGCTGGTTCAAGGAGTGTTCTGCCTATCCTCACAGGTGGGGCCGGAGACACAGGAGTTCACCGTGGACGGACTGACGCCCAAGAAGAAGTACAAGTTCCGAGTTAAGGCCGTCAACAAGGAGGGTGAATCTGAACCGCTGGAGAACGATGAACCCATTTTGGCTCGCAACCCCTATGGTAAGTCTCCAGACTTTGCAGGTTACACCAGGAAGTGACTATTGGTGAATAGATTATAAATGCGGTTTTAAGGTCCCCTTATGTAATCGATAGGCTTTAAACCCTGTTAATCAGCCAATCATTCTATTTTTTTTTAGATACTTGATTTTACAGGCAGAGTTGTTATCCTACCTCATCTCCTTTTTAAAGACGAGCTCTAAGGTGTACTAAGACCCTCCCTAACACCTAGAAAGCTACTTACTGTTAGGTAAAGAGGGACAACACGTGTTTCCACTCGTGTACAAATCTAAGCATGCTACTTGAGCCACAAGGTTAACATTTGTCAGACCTCACTGCTTCCACCGTTTCATTTTAACACCTGTCGTGCCGAATAGGTAAAACTGGTCAGTTAGCAAGAACTCATTTAAAATTAAGTCCTTTCTAAAAATTTCTCATACGTTTAAAGATATATTTTTTTCATTTATGTTAATGTAAAAATTTATAATTTTGTTCCAAAAGAAACTTAGAAAACTTACCTAACCTTATTATAACAAGCTCAATTTAATTTAGCCTAACCCAACTAAATATATTTTAGATACGTTTACAATAATTTAATAATAAACAAACACAATGAAATATATATTTTTCGTTAGGTTCAGAATGATTTTGGCGATATTATTGCATACACAAATTTTCGCTTGTCTTATATGGCAAGAAGAGCGTTGCTATTTAAGCCAAATCAAGTACGACATAGTCTTTATAATATATATATATATTATATATATATATATATATATATATATATATATATATATATATATATATATATATATATATATATATAGGCTAAATTAAACTGCGCTTGTTATAATAAGGTTAGGTAAGTTTTCTAAGATTCTTTTGGAACAAAATTAAAAAATTTACATTAAATTAATGAAAAAAAATATCTTTGAACGTATAAGAGAAAATTTTAGAAAGGATTCAATTTTAAATGAGTTCTTGCTAATTGACCAGTTTTACCTATTAGGCACGACATATATTATTGTATCCACGAACGAGTGGTATTGATCAATAACAACACTGCGACTAGCCAAGGATTCGAACCCATGTTGAGCGAAAACTACATGACGGTCTAACCCACAGGACCACAAAATCCTACAAGAATCACGCACCCAGCAGAGCTAGGTGTTTTACCGTGATCCGAGGGCATACGGTGGTGTGGGTGCCTCTGAGCTAATTTCACTCTACTCCCCGTTTGGTGTATTTGCCTCAACAAGCAGTATTTGTAACCACGAACGAGTGATATTGATCAATAACAACACTGCGACTAGCCAAGGATTCGAACCCATGTTGCTTTGGCCCGCCTCATGGTGCTTGTTGAGGCTAGTACAGCAAACACAGCTAGTACACCAAACAATGCAGCAGGCCAGTAGGCCTGCTGCATTCTTTCTCCATATATATATATATATATATATATATATATATATATATATATGGAGAAACAGTGCAGCAGGCCTACTGGCCCCAACTAGGCATGTCCTTTATTTTATTTTTTTCCCTCAGCAGTTTAACCTTCATGAAGCTATTTCTAAGCCTATATAGGGATCCATTGACCCTTAAATCGATCTTAAAGCCACTTATGCCGAAATAATGGCTGCAAGACGACACTGCTTTCAGGAAGCTAGACTCCTGGTTTTCGTGCCCTTCTCATTTCTAGAAGGACCCTTAAAACGCCATTAAAATAGGTGATAATCGACTTGGCCGACAGTAGTAAAAGGGACATATTCCACAATTCCCTTGAACGAGGAAAAAAGTAAACCTCTACTGTCATTCACCTCACTCGCCATTAATTCTCAATATATATCACTAGAACAACCGAGGCAAATTTGTTAAGTGACCTTATGAAAAAGGTGGTACAATTCTAGACAATATGTGTGTCTATATTACACCCTGTATATTCCTATCTATCGATAGCTGACCCTTGTACTATGTTGACTTGTTTGGTAAGTTTTCTAATCTCCTTTCTCTTAATATTTATGATATGAAGAGAGTAATTCTTATAAAGTTAACGTTTGCGTTAACTTGTGTTCCCACAGACGAGCCATCCCGACCCGGCAAACCTGAGATCATTGATTACGACAACACGATGGTTGTGTTGCGGTGGACTCCACCAGAGAAGGACGGTGGCCGCCCCATCACTCACTACCACATTGAGATGAAGGACAAACTCTCGGTGGACTGGAAGGAGGTGGTGCAGACTAAGGACACCAACTGTGAGGCTCAGGTGCCCGGACTCAAAGAAGGAACAGTGTACAGCTTCCGTGTTCGCGCTGCCAACAAGGCTGGTGTTGGTGAGGCCTCTGAACCTACCGACAATCACCTCTGCAAACACAAGAACCGTGAGTCATGAGACCTTCCTAACTCAAAAACATTGTTTTTGTATGTATATCCATACATATTAATGCATTCATTAATACATTATAATGACTATATCATCGTACAGATGTATCACGCCTCATATTCACCAAAAAGTTGCTTAGTGTATTTTTTACAGTTATTTAGTATGTGATGTGATGCAGTTTCATTGCATCACATAACACTGCCCATTGATATTGTGCCCAAGTCATTGTTAATAGTGATTTTACTATCACATACTTTCGCTTTCATTTAACATTATAAAGAAGTCCTAACAGACTTTTAGTTGCGGAAAAAAAAAGTATCGAACAGAATGTTCATGATTGCTAGCAGGATAGTGGAACACTGTCTACTGTATATGTGTAAGTAGTGACGATTATATCAAGAGCAATTTTCCCTCCCACAGTGAAGCCTCGCATCGACCGCACAAATTTCAAGTCGGTGACCATTAAGGTGGGTCGCAGCCACAAGTGGGCAGTAGATTACATTGGCGAGCCTGAGCCTGAGGTGTTTTGGTCCCGCGGTGATAACATCCTCTCTAACACGGACAGAATTCACATCGAAAACACCGATCACCACACCGAGATCTCCATCACTGATGCCACCAGGAAGGACGCCGGTCTTTATACCCTCAAGATCGAGAACCGCAATGGTCAGGACAGCGAGACTGTAGAGCTCGTGGTTCTTGGTGAGCCTCAGTGATTGTTCTACCCCTGTTCGAGCATCTTAAAACTTATTCATTATTGACTGTGAACCGACTTTCAGTAGAGTTGAACGATATTTTCATTTATTCAGCTAATGAATAATTATAGCCTAAATGACTTTGCTTAGCCTAGTGATTTTATCTGTGCTACTGAGTTTAAGATTACATACGATCGAGATACTTGTGGTGGGATCTTCAATGGGCGCTAATGAAAGGTGTTTGCCACAGGGAAGCCCAGCAAGCCCAAGGGTCCCCTGGAGGTATCCAACGTGCACGACACTGGCTGCAGGCTCAAGTGGGAGAAGCCTGACGACGATGGTGGACTGCCCATAAAGGAGTATGAGGTGGAGAAGATGGACTTGGCTACTGGCAAGTGGGTCAGATGTGGCAAGGTGCGTCATCCACTTTATTCTTTTTCTCTTGAGTTAAACTATTTAAAGCACCGCGCTTAAACTAAAGTAAAATTTACGTCAATAAACTTAAATTCTGTCTCAAAATATTAATCGCCCGAAGTTCGCTGGGCTGCACATCTTTCGCCTCGTGCGTATCCTCTACTTCTAATTTTATTTCTCGCCGGACTTTCTTTTTTCAAGCTCTGTTTTTATTCAATTTCATTCTACTCTGTCTTCATTTCTGAAACTAATATTATTTCCTGAGTGCTAACCACCGTGGCGTGGGGAGGGTGCCCCGTGCCCTGGCCCAGCCACGGTCCCGAGCCCTGAATGACATGCTTCCCTCCCCGTAGTGCCCCGGAGCTCTGGCTCCTCCATACTTCAACGTGGAAGGTCTGGAGCCTGGACACCAGTATAAGTTCCGCGTCACAGCTGTCAACGACGAAGGTGACTCCGATCCGTTGGAGGCTGACGGTGCCATTCTTGCCAAGAATCCCTACGGTAAGTCCCTTTTCCCTACGTCTTTTGCTGCCTATCACACATTTCAAACCAAACTTCACAAACTATTTGTAGAAAATATATGATGATTACACAAGAATAGTTTTAACGACCTGCAAAAAACAACAGTTGAAAAGTAATGAAACAAAAGCTTCTCTTAAAACTATAATCATTTGCAAAAACAAAAATGTCATTTATATATTTTAACCACATGTAACTCGTGACCCACAGACGTGGCCACGGCTCCTGGTCGACCAGAAATAGTTGACTATGACAACAAGTCGGTGGATCTCAAGTGGACTGTGCCGGAGTCGGATGGTGGAGCTCCCATCATGAAGTACATCATCCAAAAGAAAGACAAGTGAGTCTTTAGTGCTGATACTGTTTTTTCTTAAGTCGGGCTGCGTGTGTATATATATATATATATATATATATATATATATATATATATATATATATATATATATATATATATATATATATATATATATATTGTAGTGTGGAATATTGCTCTGTTGTGGGGCAAAATGAGAGTAAATTTACATAAATTTCTCCCTTCTTCGATATCTACAGGTTCATGCCAGATTGGGAGGTGGCTGGAGAGTTGAAGCAAGACGTGATGCAGCCACTTAAACCCGGAACACCCGTGGAGAGCAAAGTAGTCGGACTGAAGCACAGGGCCGAGTACCAGTTCAGGGTGATCGCCGTCAACAAAGCAGGCAACTCGCCTGAGTCCGAGCCCACTGACTATCACCTCGTCAAGCACAAAGCCCGTAAGTCTCCAACACTCTCTTCACATATGTTTTTCCTCACATATTTTCATCCATCTGTTAATGATCCTCTTCTCATGCTTCCATTATCTCCAACAGTGAAGCCACGAATTGACCGTACCCACTTGAAGCAGACGACCATCAAGGCTGGCCGCAATGTTAAGTTTGATATTAACATCGAGGGTGAGCCTGCGCCCTCTGTACAATGGGTACTCAAGGAAGCAGAGGTAAGAAAAGACGATACAACACGGTATTTCATTGCTCTCAGATTCTGTGGCTCTTAAGGCATCAGATAAGGTTTTAAGACCTCAGAGTTTCAGATTTAATATTGATGGACTTTTGGAAGATAATATCATTTCTCAAAGAGTAATTGAAAAATCAGGAGATTTGCATTTACTGGATGACTTGCAAAAAGATAGTGTCTTGTGGAAAAATACACTTATGTTCAATTCAGGACATTTTAAAGGAAACGTTTCCCCACGAATGGCTTCTTCAGTCCTATTATTAGTCATATTACTAGGACAATTATCAGTCCTAGTATTTGGACTGAATAAGCCACTCTTGGCAAAACGTTTCCTTTCATAAGTGTCCTGAACTATACATAAGTGTCCTGAAATATTCATAAGTGTCCTAAACTATACATAAGTGTCTTTTTCCACATCTTATTGGAATCACCAGACTAGTTCTCAGATAGCGTCTTGATGGAAATCTTTAAACTAATTTCTGAAACTTAGGTTTTTCTTTTCATAATTTTATTTTGTTGATCATTTATTTTATATATTAAAATAGTACGCAGAATCAGTTTATAGCACAATGCATCAACATGTGTTAATGCATTATGCTATATACTGTACATTATTATGTTCATGCTTCATATAAAGGAGAGAATAGAATTCAAATGAATGTGTTTCAGGTGAGGGATAGTAACATCGAGATCATCAACGTGGACTACAACACTAAGTTCAACATGGTGGACGCTAAGAGGAAGCAGACGGGTACCTACAAGATCATTGCCACCAACAAGCACGGCAAGGACGAGGCCGAAGTCGAAATCGTCGTCCTCTGTAAGTCGCCATATTGACCTTGACTCGTATGAGCAGATCACGGGGTTGCCACAGGGTCAGTAAAACAGTGCTATAAACCTTGGTAAATGATACCGTCAAAAGGGTTTAAAAAAATATGTGAGCAAACAATAGGACATATTTAATAGAAAACGTTTCAATCCTGAGACCTTGATCAAGGTCCCAGGACCGAAGGATATTCTAGTGTTTTGTCAACAAGGGGTGCCATGATAAAGTCACTAGGTAAAAGGGTGCTACTGTTGTGTAAATAATTACCTCTACGGATCAAATAAAAGGTTATTATGAGGTCGCTAAGTTACTGCTTAATTTGTCTTAAAAATGTCTTAAAAATTAGTACATAATTTCGTCCTAATTTGTGCTGGATCTTAGATGGCACTAAAATTTAATTTATGTTATCCTCTTTTATTCATGGTTATCGTATATTAATTTATTTTTACGTATAATTAACCAATAGTAACGAAATTAAAAAAAAAATGAACTGCTCTGCATATGGATCCATATATCGCACTGCCAACATTTGGGTAAAGCTCTAAGAGAGAGCTATCCCATAGAAGCTTCAACATCAACGTGACTTTTTCTTCACTCTCTCTACCTAATATTGTTAATAACTCTCTTCTAATTGTTAATGAGAATGAAGTAAATAAGACACTTTATTGATGAAAGCGTTATATTCGGCAGGTACTGTATCAAGTCACATGTATAGGAGCAGGAGGTGAAAGAATTTAGTCACTTGTGAGTAGCGAGCAGAGTAGGTAACATTAGGTGATCGCAGTTTCAAGTTTAGGAAGAATAAGACTCACTAAGACTTCGGAGATTATGAATGATCCAGAGTTTTGATTAATGTTAGTAATTGTGGCTGTTACTGCGGATACTAAACATAACCTGGTGCGATGGTCACATTCTTTGATGATGTCTTGCATCTAGGAAATTCGTAAGGCAATTCTCGGTGTTTCAGTGTAGAGTTCATGTGGTCTAGTGCATGCACTCCTCAACACCTGCACCATACACTCTTGAACACCTGCTGCACGATCCTCAACACCTGCACCGAAAACTCTTGAACACCTGTTCCACGCTCCTCAACACCTGCACCATTCTAAACACACACTCTCCACAACTCATTGTTCTCACTTCCCGTATAACATTCCTCTTAGCACGTGCATAACACTTTCCTCATCACCTGCACTACAATCTCGTAAATACACCTGCAACATTCCTCATCACCTTCACCATACTCTCCTCAAAACCTGCACCACACTTTTCTAAACACACCTGTAACTTTCATCGCTGGCACCACACTCTTCTCAAGACCCTACAACACTCCTCAACACCTACACCACACTTCTCAACACACTTTAAACACATTTCAAGTCATCTATTAACTGGGCTTCTTTCCTCAGCTGGTCCCGGGAAGCCCAAAGGTCCGCTGAAGGTGTCGGACGTTACGAAGAAGAGCTGTAAGCTGAAGTGGGACAAACCCGATGACGATGGTGGCAAGCCTATCCAGGAGTACCTGGTGGAGAAGCAGGACCCCACTACCGGCCGCTGGGTGCCTGTCGGCAGGACCAAGGTACGTGTCTCACACACCAGTTATTGGTAGGTTCTTGCAGGACCAAGGTACGTGTCTCACACACCAGTTATTGGTAGGTTCTTGCAGGACCAAGGTACGTGTCTCACACCAGTTATTGGTAGGTTCTTGCAGGACCTAGGTACGTGTCTCACACACCAGTTATTGGTAGGTTCTTGCAGGACCAAGGTACGTGTCTCACACCAGTTATTGGTAGGTTCTTGCAGGACCTAGGTACGTGTCTCACACACCAGTTATTGGTAGGTTCTTGCAGGACCAAGGTACGTGTCTCACACCAGTTATTGGTAGGTTCATTAGTGTTCTTGTAGGACGATGGTACGTAACTCACACATCAGTTATTGGCACGTTCCGCAGTGTTACTTTTAACAGGATGTTTAATGGGTTATCGGGTTTAAAGCCTACCGACTACACGTAGGAATTAAGGGTGCATGGAATCTTGACAGCACCACCCAAAGATAATGTATTCCTTTAATAAACTTTCCGTATATATTCGTTGAGAAATACACTCCTCTCGATGTTTATTACCTTAGAAGTTTAGTGTAGGCACATAAAAATGTGTCCATATATTTTCACAGTTGAATAATTCGCTAAATTACAGTTACGCTGGAAACCATAAAATATTAGCAGTAATAATACTCGGAGATAAACGAGAGATTTTTATTGCTTGACATGCTGTTGTAGTGAAGGGCTTCAGAGAGACCAGTTAGCCAGACTTTAGTGCTGAAGGATGGGTGAGCAAGTTTCAGTTCGGAAGGTTCTCTGAAATGTGATGTCAGTAAACTTGTGGGAAGAAAGCGATTGAATGAATAATGGTAAAGGTGTCTCCTCCATTTTTGGATGACACTACGTTGGTTGGAGACTCGCAGGTTCGTAAAAACAATAATATTAATTATGGTTATTATTATTATTATTATTATTATTATTATTATTATTATTATTATTATATTGTTATTATTATTATTATTACTATTATTATTAAGGGCCAACGAAGAATAATCATATTAAGTAAACGAACATCATTACAACAACAAATGTTAAAGTAAAGGTTAACTCGTTGATAAAATATATTAATAATAATAATGAATAATAATGCAAATAAACATCTACACATAAAACTTTACTATTGTTTGAATCAATACTTTAAGATGATATTGTCATTACTTAGCTTGTTGTTGTTGTGCGTGTGTGTGTGTGTGTGTGTGTGTGTGTGTGTGTGTGTGTGTGTGTGTGTGTGTGTGTGTGTGTGTGTGTGTGTGTGTGTGTGTGTGTGTGTGTGTGTGTGTGTGTGTGTGTGTGTGTGTGTGTGTGTGTGTGTGTGTGTGTGGTTCATCATTTTCTTATTAACTGCATCATCACTTTCTTCTGGACTGGATCATCACTTTCTTCTGGACTGGATCATCACTTTCTTCTTAACTGGATCATTACTTTCTTCTTAATTGGATCATCACTTTCTTCTGGACTGGATTATCATTTCTTCTTAACTAGATCATCACTCCTGGACTGTATTATCACTTTCTTCTTATTTGGATCATCACTTTCTTCCTAACTGGATAATCACTTTCTTATTAACTGGATCATCACTTTCTTCTTAACTGGATCATAACTTTTTTCTGGACTGGATCATTACTTTCTTCTTGACTGGATCATCACGTTCTTCTTGACTGGATCATCACTTTCTTCTTGACTGGATCAACACTTTCTTCTGGACTGCATCATCACTTTCTTCTTGAGTGGATCATCACTTTCTTCTTGACTGGATCATCACTTTCTTCTTAAGTAGATCATTGCTTTCTTCTTAACTGGATCATCACTTTCTTCTGTACTGGATCATCACTTTTTTATTAGATAATCACTTTTTTGACTGGATCATCATTTTCTTCTTAACTGGATCATCACTTTCTTCTTAACTGGATCATCACTTTCTTCTTGACTGGATCATCACTTTCTTCTTAACTGGATCATCACTTTCTTCTGGACTGGATTATCACTTTTTTGACTGGCTCATTACTTTCTTTTGGACTGGATCATCACTTACTTTTTAACCGGATCATTACTTTCTGGATCAAAACTTTTATTGTCTTGACCACCATCGCGTTATTATTGAATGGATCACCACCTTATTATCATCAGTATCATCAAATTATTATTGTCTGGTTCATCACTTTATTCTTTGGATCATCACTTTATTATTATCAATAATGTTATTTTATTTATGTGTGGATTATCTCTCTAGTATTACACAAATAACTCGCAATTGAAGAGAGGAGCTTACGACGACGTTTCGGTCCAACTTGGACCATTTACAAAGTCACACTAACAGAAAGAAGGGAGAGAGGGAGGTTTATATAGGTAGCCAAGAGGGGCGGGAACGAGAGAAACGTCGTCCTAAGCTCCTTTCTTCAATTGCAGGTTATTTGTATATTGTTCCAGTCACGGTATTGTGCATTTTTTGGTTACTGTCTAGTATTGTCTGGACCACTTTATTGTTTTCTGGATATTCACTTAATTATCACCTGGTTCATCACTTTATTATTGTCATGATCATCACTTTATTATTGTCATGATCGTCACTTTATTATTGTCATGATCGTCACTTTATTATTGTCATGATCGTCACTTTATTATTGTCATGATCGTCACTTTATTATTGTCATGATCGTCACTTTATTATTATCATGATCGTCACTTTATTATTGTCATGATCATCACTTTATTATTGTCATGATCGTCACTTTATTATTGTCATGATCGTCACTTTATTATTGTCATGATCGTCACTTTATTATTGTCATGATCGTCACTTTATTATTGTCATGATCGTCACTTTATTATTGTCATGATCGTCACTTTATTATTGTCATGATCGTCACTTTATTATTGTCATGATCGTCACTTTAGTTTTTGTCATGATCGTCACTTTATTATTGTCATGATCGTCACTTTATTATTGTCATGATCATCACTTTATTATTGTCATGATCGTCACTTTATTATTGTCATGATCGTCACTTTATTATTGTCATGATCGTCACTTTATTATTGTCATGATCGTCACTTTATTATTGTCATGATCGTCACTTTATTATTGTCATGATCGTCACTTTATTATTGTCTTTATCATCACTTTATTATTATATTGATCATCTCTTTATTATTATTCTTATAATTATGTGTGTGTGTGTGTGTGTGTGTGTGTCTGTCTGTCTGTGTGTGTGTCTGTGTGCGCGCGCGCGAGAGAGAGAATTTAAGGGTAAGGGATGCAAATCCTGGATGTGATGTCCCTGGTATTTACTATCACATAATTCTACGGAGTTTTATTACATGCGATCGCATGCCTCTGTTGTTGTTGTTGTTGTTGTTGTTGTGGGATACTGGCAGGTGATGCGTTCATCTGTGTTACTTGTGTTAAAGTGTTTGTGTGGTGGTTACAGGACTTGACCATGGACGTGCCCGGCCTGCAGGAGGGTAAAGAGTATAACTTCCGCGTGAAGGCCGTCAACGACGAAGGAGAGTCCGAGCCCTTGGAAACTGACCACTCTACCCTCGCCAAGGATCCCTATGGTATATATTTATATGCTTCTTATCTTTCCGTTCTCTCCATTTTATGTTGGTTCTTTATGTTCAGATTTATTCAGTTAGCTTTTTTTTACTGATATTTCTTTTTATCTATCTACTTTTCAACTCCACACACACTCGTTTTTGTTCCTGCATACATGACCTCAGCTTTCTAGAGCGTCGTCGCTTACAGTATCTCACTCTACGTCCTCCCTCGTGTCTCCACAGGCCCCCCTGGAAAACCTGGAATCCCAGACATCTTTGATTGGGACGTGGACCGCGTTGATCTCAAGTGGGATGCGCCCAAGGACAACGGCGGTGCTCCAATTACCAAGTACATCATCGAGAAGAAGGAACGCTACGGCTCGTGGGAGACAATCCACGAGTCAGAGGTAAGTCTCGCTGTACGTTAACCAAGAGCAGCGCTCTAGGGCAACATAATAAAGTTTAGGTCAACATGAGTCAAAGCACTCAGTCCCAAATTGGTTAACACACACTAAAGCACTTAGTACAGTATAACAGGTTAAGACTCGGCAAACCACGCAGCATAATACACAGGTTATCACACAAATCAGCACTAGATGGTACAAATTAACATAATATCCATTTGCGGTGAAAGTATAGTTTAACTCAATACTTGAAAACATGGAGAAAATCTTGTACTTTAACACAGCTATACAAATCTGCACATAGTAAAGCAAATAACACAGCAATGCAAGTATTTCCCAGTCAGGGTATGCTGATGTCACAACAATAGTCAGCACAGGGCAGCTTACTACGATACAATGATAATAAGCAGGGAATAAGATAGAAACATTTGCACTAGTTACAATAGGACAACAATGGTTAAATCAACTACATAAGCCAGCACAAGGCGGCATAGGTTACCACAGCATAACAAGCTTCTATTGTGAAAACTTTTCGCACTGTTTAGAACTTTATTAAGCCAGGTTCATAAAGCTCTAGATAATGACACATTGTCACAATGGACGGAGGATCGACCCTCCACCGTTACTTGCACTGAATGACCCACATGGATTTAGCGTTTCTTACTCTGTTTAAAATACATTAACATTACTCAACACCGGAAAACATGGATTATAAACTGTAAAAATCGCATCAAAACATTGAATAATACAACTACACAAGTCAACACAGGGCAACATAACATAGTCACACTAGTCATCACAAGATAACACAGTCACACTAGTCATCACAAGAAACCACAGGATAACACAGTCACACTAGTCATCACAGGATAACACAGTTACACTAGTCATCACAGGACAACACAGGATATCACAGTCACACTAGTCATCACAGGACAACACAGGATATCACAGTCACACTAGTCATCACAGGATAACACAGTCACACCAGTTATCACAGGATAACACAGTCACACCAGTTATCACAGGATAAAACAGTCACACCAGTTATCACAGGATAACACAGTCACACTAGTCATCACAGGATAACACAGTCACACTAGTCATCACAGGATAACAGTCACACTAGTTATCACAGGACAACACAGGATAACACAGTCAAAATAGTCATCACAGGACAACACAGTCAACACTAGTCGTCACAGGATAGCAAAAGATGGCACAGTCACACTGCACATCACATGGCAACATAGCCACACAGGTCAGCACATGACACCGTAGCCACACAGGTCAGCACATGGCAACATAGCCACATAGATCAACACATGGCAACATACTGCAGGTTACTACAGCACAAGTCTGGGTCCATCGAACAGGTAAAAGCGAGGCATTACTTCTGATTTAAGTGTTTTTCAACGGCTGTTAATGCAGTATTATTCTTTTGTTCTCTTCTGTAGTAGCAACTGATGATACGAAGCGCTATTTTCTGCTCTCTAGCCAACATGGATTTATAGCTCTATGAAATACAACTTATTATTTTCAATAAAGCTTTATATTATTAACTGAATAAAATAATACAATGTGTGTTTTGAGTTTTACAAGTTAGCAAGATTCACTATAAAGCCACAACAATGGTGTGTATTCTTTTGTTAAGTCAATGATTGTCTTCACTCGTGGGTATAAAGACACGTAATGAAGAGCAAGACTTTATTGTAGACGACGTTTCGCTCAGGACTGAGCTATATCAGTTCTTGATTAACGTCATTCCTGACCGAAACGTAAATGTATGTTCTATATTATGTGCCTTGATGCTCGCATGTTGGCTTGCTGCCTCGGTCATGTGTTGGCTCTTGATAGGGACCCAAGACGGAGTGCCGCGTGCCTGGCCTCAAGGAGGGCAACACCTACCAGTTCCGTGTGACGGCCGTCAACAAGGCAGGACCGGGTGACCCCTCAGATCCAACAAAGCCTCACCTCGCCAAGGCCAGATTCTGTAAGTTACTTCACAACCTCTTAGAGAAGGGCGACTCACCAGTCAACTCTTACACTCTCTCATATTTACTTTAATTTTTAAAGACTAATCGCTATTTTAATATTATTTATGGAGTGCATGCTTCATGTGTTTTAATCATTACAGTATCATATAATTTTTTTTATCCCGATTTCATGCATTTCAGTTAAATTTTTGTTTTAATTTTCTTTTCCCATATGCTGACCCACCACAAGTCAGTCTTCGACTGACCTGGTCCTCTGTCTTTTTTTTCTGCGATCGTAAGATTCCTTCATTCTCTCTTACTGATCACCTTTACCCCCACTTTCTTACTGACCTTCGTCCTCCTCTTCGACAGTGAAACCTCTCATCAACCGCGAAAAGTTGAAGAAAATCGTCACGCGTGCCTCACAGAAGGTGTTCCTCGAGGTGGACGTGAAGGGTGAACCTCCTCCAGAGATCTGGTGGACACTCAAAAACAAGAAGGTCAGCAGCAGAAATAGTTTCGCACCTTGCATTTCTCACTACTGAATTTACATTGACAGAATAAGAAGTGCTGCACCACCTTACCTGTTAATTTTACACGTTCATTAACAAGCATTTACCGGGACAGCAATTCGCTCTGTGTAGTGCTTTATCAAGTCATTGATCTGCCTCTTTTCTAGAACGCATTTTATCCTTCTAACTTTCTTAGTCAGATATGTACAGTTAGTCTCTAGAATGCTAGTCGAATGAACAACAAATCCTTGCGTTAGATAACCCACATGGGTTTAGTGCATCATTAATAATCTAGAAACTAAATCCTTCTGCCTTCACCGTTTATCTTCCTATTCTGTTTTTTTTTGTAAGCAAATCAGGGAATAAATATTTTTATTAAAGCAGAACACAACCAGTTACAGTATACTATGAACTGGTGCTCATGAGATGAAAATTTCACCATAAAGTAAAAGAACATTGTGGAAGAACATTTTTTTTGTTGTGTATGTAGGCGTGAGTATACGACTAATAAATAGTTTTTCGCTGGATTCAATACACATTTAATATATACTTCAAATAGCAATGAATGTATATAAAATATTAGTGGATGTTGTCATTGAAAGCATGCGGTAAATTAATTAACAATCACATCAATTACAATATCATGCATCAATTATTTGGAAGATTTAAATGATTATCACGTTATTAAGCGCTAAGTAGTATGGTAATTTGGCTTGAAGCAAAGCTGAGAACGGTTGAGAGGTCATGTCTCATTGACCACCAGGTCCGCCAGAGAACATTAGAGGCTGAGACAGGTTTATGTTGCTCTCAGGTGGAGACTGGAGGAAACTACATTGTCCAGTCTGAGGACTACCTCACCAAGTTCACTCTCAACGACGCCGAGCGTAGACACACCGGTATCTACAAGATCCACGCCAAGAATGACTCCGGTTCTGACGAGGCCGAGTTGGAGATTGTGGTTCTAGGTGAATCCTCCTCGTTTTTCTCTTTCATATTTTTTTTATTGATTCATGAAAGTGTTCCACTTGATTCAAAATGATAATTCCTTCAAGACTTTTAAAATTAATAGATAATAGATGTTATCTCATAGTTAGCTAGATCTAGCTTTCTCTCTCTCCTTGTGAATTAACAATTATTACTGCAAACTATAATTGTTGTTAAATACACCTCAATCTTAAAATGAGTGTGTATGTCTGCAGACCGCCCCGGCAAGCCTGAAGGGCCACTCGAGATCTCGGACGTGCACAAGGAAGGTTGCAAGCTCAAGTGGGACAAACCCAAGGATGACGGTGGTGTCCCTATCGATGGTTACGTCGTTGAGAAGATGGACGTCACCTCTGGTAAGTCCAGATCAGCACTCACCATCGTGAGGTCTCCTGGTTTTTAACCATTCATGGCGCACCTCTCTGGCTCTCAGCAGACGGAGAATCGAGCCTCCACTTCGTCTTGCGCTCTAGGACCTACGTGGGTTTAGCTCTTAACATGAATTATTACAAAAAATATTAATCATTTTACTTATTATTTATAAGGAATTTGTTAAGTCAGTAAATATCGGAGTATTTTTCATTTTATTTAATTATTTGATATCCTCGAATGGCTACCCCATTTTAGGTATCCCTGATGGGGTACTTTTTTAGATGTTCCAGAAGAGGTATAGTTAAGTGATGGACAGATTTGTTTTCTTCCTCCAATTTTTTAGTTTATAACTTGAGAACTCAAGGTGAATGGTGCGTTAAGGTATCTGTGGAGACAAAAAACTTTATCCATGGAGGCAAAGTAGGGAATGTACGTGAGTATAGTTGTACCAACACTCTTATATGAATGTGAAGCATGGGTTATAAATGCTACAGCGAGGAGGCGGCTGGAGGCAGCGGAGATGTCGTGTCTAAGAGCAATGTGTGGTGTAAATATACAGAAAATTCGTAGTGTGGAAATTAGGAGGTGTAGAGTTACTAAAAGTATTAGTCAGAGGGCTGAAATAACCTGCTTGACTTGGTTCTGGTAAACAAGAAAACCCTTGTAAATAATTAAGAAATTACAGAGGAACTTGGCACAAACGACTACAAATCAATTACCTTTAGCATTAAATGGAAGTATTATAGGAAGTTGTTGAGGTGGTTTGGTCATTTAGAGAGAATGGAACAAAGTAGAATGACTTGGAGAGCGTATAACTCTGTAGGGGGAGGGAGGCGGGGTAGGGGTCGTCCTCGAAAAGGGTGGAGGGAAGGGGTAAAGGAGGTTTTGTGGGCGAGGGGCTTGGAATTCTAGAAAGCCTGCACGAGCGTGTTAGATAGGAGTGAATGGAGACGAATGATTTTTGGGACCTGACGAGCTGTTGGAGTGTGAGCAGGGTAATATTTTGTGATGGGATTCAGGGAAACCGGTTAGCCGGACTTGAGTCCTGGAAATGGGAAGTACAATGCCTGCACTTTAAAGGAGGGGTTTGGTATATTGGCTGCTTGGAGGGACTTCTAAACTGTCGTATCTTAGCGCCTCTGAAAAGACAGTGATTATGTATGAGTGATGATGAAAGTGTTGAATGATGAAAGTTTTTTCTTTCTTTTTGGGTCACTGCCTCGGTGGGAAACGTCCATTGTCAACGTTGTTGAATTATTGTAAACTTACCAAAATTATATTTAGATGGATTTGATTGGTATAATTAAATTTAGATGGATTAGATTGGTATAACATTATTAATTTTTACATTAACATAAATGAAAAAATATATCTTTAAACGTACAAGAGAAAAATTTAGAAAGGACTTAATTTTAAATGAGTTCTTGCTAATTGACCAGTTTTACCTATTCGGCACGACACACACACACACACACACACAGTGACAGGATGTTCCAGAGAGGGAACACAGAAACAAGGGGACACAACTGGAAGCTGAAGACTCAGATGAGTCAAAGGGATGTTAGGAAGCATTTCTTCAGCCACAGAGTAGTCAGGAAGTGGAATAGTCTAGAGAAAGATATAGTGGAGGCAGGAACCATACATAGTTTTAAGACAAGGTATGATAAAGCTCATGGAGCAGGGAGAGCAGAGACCCAGTAGCAGACAGCGAAGAGGCGGGGCCAGGAGCTGAGTCTCGACCCCTGCAACCACAATTATGTGAGTACAATTAGGTGAGTATATATATATATATATATATATATATATATATATATATATATATATATATATAATATATATATATATAATATATATATATATATATATATATATATATATATTATAATGATTACTCCGATTAGGTAAAACTTTGCGATTTTGGTCTTAAATAGCAACGTCTTCTTATAAAAGAAAGCGAAAATTTGTGTATGCAATATTTCGCAAAATCGTTCTGAACCTAAAGAAAAATATATTTCATTGTGTTTGTTTATTATTAAATTAATGTTAAAGTATCTAAAATATATTAGTTGGGTTAGGCTAAATTAAATTGTGTTTGTTGAATAAGGTTAGGTAGGTTTCAAAGTTTCTCTTGTACAAAATTAAAAAATTTACATTAACATAAATGAAAAAATATATCTTTAAACGTATAAGAGAAATTTTTTAGAAAGGACTTAATTTTAAATGAGTTCTTGCACATTGACTAGTTTTACTAATCGGCAGACATATATATATATATATATATATATATATATATATATATATATATATATATATATATATATATATATATATATATATATGTCGTGCCGATTAGGTAAAACTGGTCAATTAGCAAGAACTCATCTAAAATTAAGTCCTTTCTAAAAATTTATCTTATACGTTTAAAATATATTTTTCATTTATGTAATGTAAGAATTTATAATTTTGTACCAAGAGCTTTGAACCTACTAACCTTATTCACAAGGGCAATTTAATTTAGCTAACAACTAAATATATTTTAGATACGTTAACATTAATTTTAATAATTACAAACACAATGAAATATATTTTTCATTATGTTCAGATGATTTTAGAAATTATTGCATACACAAATTTTCACTTGTCTTATATAATGACTATTATATTATATATATATATATATATATATATATATATATATATATATATATATATATATATATATATATATATATATATATATATATATATATATATATATATATATATATATATATATATATATATATATATATATATATATATATATATATATATATATATATATATATATATATATATATATATATATATATATATATATATATAGGGTGTGAAGCATGGGTGATGAATGTTGCAACGAGGAGAAGGCTGGAGGCAGTGGAGATGTCATGTCTGAGGTCAATGTGTGGTGTGAATATAATGCAGAGAATTCGGAGTTTGGAAATTAGGAGGAGGTGCGGGATTACCAAAACGATTGTCCAGAGAGCTGAGGAGGGGTTGTTGAGGTGGTTTGGACATGTAGAGAGAATGGAACGAGACAGAGTGACTTCGAGAGTGTATAAATCTGTAGTGGAGGGAAGGCGGGTAGGGGTCGGCCTAGGAAAGGTTGGAGGGAGGGGGTAAAGGAAGTTTTGTGTGCGAGGGCTTGGATTTCCAGCAAGCATGTGTGAGCGTGTTTGATAGGAGTGAATGGAGGCATATGGTTTTTAATACTTGACGTGCTGTTGGAGTGTGAGCAAAGTAACATTTATGAAGGGATTCAGGAAACCGGCAGGCCGGACTTGAGTTCTGGAGATGGGAAGTACAGTGCCGCACTCTGAAGGAGGGTGTAAATGTTGCAGTTTTATAACTGTAGTGTAAAGCACCCTTCTGGCAAGACAGTGATGGAGTGAATGATGATGAAAGTTTTTCTTTTTCGGGCCACCCTGCCTTGGTGGGAATCGGCCGATGTGTTAATAAAAAAAATAAAAAAAAAAATATATATATATATATATATATAAACGTTGCTGTATTTACAATAAAAAGATAGTGAATGACTGTTAGCTGATTTTAGTACCTCTTAGTAGGAATACATATAAAAACAAATATACAGGTTGAAAAGCTTTAACCATATCGATTGTACCCGAGTAGAAAAATTTGCAATTCACCTGTGCATTAACATCAAAAATACCTTATTTTCTCAAACGCTTTAAATTAGAATGTCATTGTATATACTCTTTAAATATAACAGTAGAGTCTTCAAGTATGAGAGTGAGTGTGTTGTGCTTGCAGGTAAGTGGGTGCCATGTGGTCGCACTGACGGGGACTCCACTGATTTTGAGGTAACGGGTCTGGAACCAGGCAAGAAGTACGAGTTCCGTGTGAAGGCGCACAACGATGAAGGCGAATCTGACCCTCTTGACGGCGATAGGGCTATCATCGCCAAGGACCCCTTCGGTATGTCCAACACAACCTCGTGTCACGCTCTTCTTGCAATAAACTATTTTCATCAGTGGAAACTATTAAGAATTGGATGTTTTTCGAAAAATAAATAATTTTCTTGTCTAAAGCTATACAAATTTCGTTACAAAAACCGGGAAGCTAAGTAATAAAGAAATATATAATATTCATTTGCTGTATTAAAATAATTTGATAGGAAATGTTAAGATGAAAACTCTTAGAATAGTGTGGTCGTAGGAGTCATTAATTGTTGTTTTGATTTCCCGCAGACAAGCCTGGACCTCCAGGACTGCCTGAGATTGCCGACTTCGATGAGACCAGCGTCAAGTTGAAATGGGACCCGCCCATCAGGGACGGCGGTGCCGAGATCACTGGCTACGTTCTCGAGATGAAACCCAAGAACGCTGACGTAAGTGGTTATGATTGTAGTAATTGTTGTGTCTTAATGTTTGTGTCGGTGATAGATGGTACGTGACCATGGGTGAGTAGTGAGTGATTGCTCGTGGTATTGATGGATTGTTCAAGGTGGTGACTGTGGTGTTGACTGAATATTGATGCTGGTGACTGTTTGTAGTAGTGATGGAGTGCTCGAGGTGGTGACTAATGTTGTTGATGGTGATTGTTCGTGAAATTGGTGAATTTGACAAATGGTTTGAAAACCGACTTATGCAACATATGGGAATCTTTATTAAAGATTCCCATTTGTTGTAATAGTGTCTCAATCTTCAATTGATGGATTGTTATTGTTCAAAGTGGGTCAAAGTGGTGACTGAGTGTTCGTTATAGTGATGCAGTGTTCATGATGGCGACTGCTTGTTGTGGTGACCAAGTGTTCTTGATGGTGACTGAATGTTCGTGGTGGTGACTGAATGTTCAAAGTTGTGACTGAGTATTAGTGGTGACGTATGAATATTGGTGATTGAATGATCGTGGTTTATATTCACTAAATCGTAATAACAAGATTGAAAGTGAATCATATAACTGGTGAGAATTGAACCCATGGCAAGCCAGTTCTAGAACTTACAGGTTAACGTGTTATCCACTGGACCATACTGGCCTAATAAGAGTCATCCAGCTGGGTAGATGATACTGAATATTCTTAGTGGTGACTGAATGTTCGTGATGGTAACTGAATGCTCGTAGTGGTGACTGAATGTTCGTCGTGATGACTGAATGCTTGTGGTGGTGACTGAATGTTCGTCGTGGTGACTGAATGTTCGTCGTGGTGACTGAATGTTCGTCGTGGTGACTCAGTGTTAGTTATGGTAACTGAATTTTCGTAATGGGGACTTGAATGTATGTTCGTGGAGGCTACTAAATGTTCGTGTTGGTTACTTTATGTTCGTGGTGATGACTGTTCGTGTTGGTGATGGAATGTTCGTCATGGTGACTGAGTATTGTTGATGGTGACTGAGTACTGATGACTGGGTATTCGTGATGGCGACTAAAGGTGAATGGTCCGTGATAGTAACTGGTTCATGGTGGTGCCAGTGTACATAGACGTGACTAAACACTCATTGCAATTCCAAAGTATCCGTGGTGACTACACCACCTTTGCCTAGCACCCAGACAATACCTTGGCTGAGCGCACTCCCTGCCTTGCAGAACTTCGTGGAGGTGGGCAAGGTGAAGGGCAACGTCTGCCAGGGCCCAATTAATGGCCTTAAGGAAGGAGAGAAGTACGAATTCCGAGTGAGGGCCGTCAACAAGGCTGGTGTGGGTGAGCCTTCAGACTCCACACTACCACACACCGCCCGAGCCAAGTTCCGTAAGTACTTTAACTAACATCTGTCTTTCCTTGATTGCCCTGCTAGGCTCTTCCTACTGTCAATATGCTTCGTTTAAGGGTGCAGGAGACAGACAGGGAGTGCAGGAGATACACAGGCAGTGCAGGAGACAGAAAGTCAGTGCAGGAGACAGACAGGCAGTGCAGGAGACAGACAGGCAGTGCAGGAGACAGACAGGCAGTGCAGGAGACAGACAGGAGTTCTGGAGACAGACAGGGGGTGAAGGCGACAGACAGACAGTGCAGGAGACAGACAGGGGTTCATGAGACAGACAGGCAGTGCAGGAGACAGACAGCTGTTCAGGAGACACACAGGCAGTGCAGGTGACAGACAGGGGTGCACTAGACAGGCAGGCAGAGCAGGAGACAGAGAGGCAGTGCAGGAGACAGACAGGTTTTCAGTAGACAGACATGGGGTGCAGGAGACAGACAGCGGTACAGGATTCAGACAGGCAGTGCAGGAGACAGACAGGCAGCACAGGAGACAGACAGGCAGTGCAGGAGACAGACAGGAGTTCTGAGAGCAGGTGAAGGCGACAGACAGACAGTGCAGGAGACAGACAGGGGGTTCATGAGACAGACAGACAGTGCAGGAGACAGACAGGGGTTCAGGAGACACAGGCATTGCAGGAGACAGACAGGGGGTTCCGGAGACAGACAGGCAGTGCAGGAGACAGACAGGCAGTACTGGAGACATACAAGGGGTTCAGGAGACAGACAAGGGTTGAAGGAGACAGACAGGGGGATGCAGGAGACAGACAAGCAGTGCAGGAGACAGACAGGCAGTGCAGAAGACAGACAGGGGGTTCAGGAGACAGACAGGCAGTGCAGGAGACAGGCAGGCAGTGCAGGAGACAGACAGGCAGTGCAGGAGACAGACAGGCAGTGCAGGAGACAGACAGGCAGTGCAGTAGACAGACAGGCGGTTCAGGAGACAGACAGGCAGTGCTGGAGACAGAGAGAGGGGGCAGGATTCAGACAGGCAGTAAAGGAGACAGACAGGGGGTTCATGAGACAAACAGGGTTTGCAGGAGACAGATAGGCAGTGCAGAAGACATACAGACAGTGCAGGAGACAGACAGACAAACAGGGGGTTCCGGAGACAGACAGGCAGTGCAGGAGACAGACGGGGTGAAGGAGATACTCAGGCAGTGAAGCAGTCACACTCACTCATGTAGCAGACACAAAAGCTCAGTGCCGATACACTGTCTATGTGTCTACTACACTGTCTATTTGTTCGCTACAATGTGTCTACTACACTTGTCTATGTGTCTGCTACACTGTGTCTGTGTGTCTACTACCCTGTGTCTATGTGTCTACTACTCTGTGTCTGTCTACTTCACTATGTGTCCGCTACACTGTGTCTACTACACTGTGTCTATGTGTCACTACACTGTGTCATGTGTCTACTGCACTGTGTCTGTTACTCTATGTTTATATATCAGGTTTCACTAACTTTGTATCTGGGTCTGCTGCGCCTTGTCTAATCACTGACTACACACAGTTTAGAGACAGTGTAGAGGCTTAGGACTCAGCTATGTGTGTACTCACCTAATTTGTTGCACACATACAACAAATGCAAAGCCGTGAAGGAGACACACACGTGCAGCAGATGGCATGTACAGTGTACGTACGTGCAGCAGATAGATACCAGCAGAAAATACAAACATGTGCAGCACACATAAGGTGAACAAAACACATAGGCACATTGCAGCAGACAGACACGCAGATACATGGAGCAAACACAGATAGTGTTTGCTCCATGTACACAATACACAATCACACACACACACACACACACCAGGAGCTGAGTCTCGATCCCTGCAACCACAATTAGGTGAGTACACACATAGCTGAGTCCTAAGCCTCTACACTGTCTCTAAACTGTGTGTAGTCAGTGATTAGACAAGGCGCAGCAGACCCAGATACAAAGTTAGTGAAACCTGATATATAAACATAGAGTAACAGACACAGTGCAGTAGACACATAGACACAGTGTAGTAGACACATAGACACAGTGTAGTAGACACAGTGTAGCGGACACATAGTGAAGTAGACAGACACAGAGTAGTAGACACATAGACACAGTGTAGTAGACACACAGACAGTGTAGTAGACACATTGTAGCGAACACATAGACAGTGTAGTAGACACATAGACAGTGTATCGGACACATAAACACAATGTAGTAGACACATGAAAACAGTGTAGTAGACACATAGAAACAGTGTAGTAGACACATAGACACAGTGTAGTAGACACATAGACAAAGTGTAGTAGACACATAGACACAGTGTAGTAGACACATAGACACAGTGTAGTAGACAGACAAAAGTGTAGTAGACACAGTGTAGCGGACACATAGACAGTGTAGTAGACACATAGACAGTGTATCGGACACATAGACACAGTGTAGTAGACACATGAACACAGTATAGTAGACACAGTGTAGCGGACACATAGTGTATTAGATACATAGAAAGTGTATTAGACACAGACACAGTGCAATAGACACATAGACACTGTGTAGTAGACACATAGACGGTGTAGCGGACGCATAGACACAGTGTAGTAGATACATAGACACAGTGTAGTGGAAGCATAGACACTGTGGTAGATACATAGACAGTGTAGAGAACGCATAGACAGTGTAGTAGATACAGAGACACAGTGTAGTATATACATAGACACAGTGTAGTAGATACATAGACACAGTGTAGTAGACATATAGACACAGTGCAACAGACAGATACAGTGCAGCCTACATATAAACACATTGTAGTAGACACATAGACACAGTATAATAGACTCATAGATACAGTATAGAAGACACAGTGCAATAGACAGATATAGTGCAGTCGACATAGACACAGTGTACTAGACACATATACACAGTGTAGTAGACACATAGACACAGTGTAGTAGGGGCCAGGAGCTGAGTATCGAGCCCTGCAACCACAATTAGGTGAGTACATAGACATAGGGAAGCAGGCACATAGACAGTGTAGTAGACACATAGACTCAGTGTAGTAAATACGTAGACACAGTATCGTAGACACTTGTACACAGTGTAGTAGACATACACAGTGAAGTAGACACATAGACACAGTGTAGTAGACTCATAGACACAGTGTAGTAGATACATATACACAGTGTAGCAGACACATAGAAACAGTGTAGTAGACACATAGAGACAATGTAGTAGACACATAGACAAAGTCAAGTAGACACAGTGTAGCGGACACATAGACAGTGTAGCAGACACATTGAGACATTATAGTAGACACATATAAACAGTGTAGTAGACACTTAGACACAGTGTATTAGACACATAGACAAAGTGTAGTAGACACAGTGTAGCGGACACATAGACAGTTTAGACAGTGTAGCGGACACAGAGACAGTGTAATAGACCCATAGAGACAGTGTAGTAGACACATAAAGACAGTGTAGCAGACACATAGGGACAATGTAGTGAACACATACAGTGTAGTAGACACATAGACACTGTAGTAGACACATAGAAACAGTGTAGTAGACACAAAGAGAAAGTATGTTATACACATAGAGACATTGTAGTAGACACATAGGCACAGTGCAGCAGACACATAGATAGTGTAGTAGACACATAGACACAGTGCAGAAGACACATAGACAAAGTGTAGTA
The DNA here is from genome assembly GCA_009830355.1 of Cherax destructor. Lineage (NCBI taxonomy): Eukaryota > Metazoa > Arthropoda > Malacostraca > Decapoda > Parastacidae > Cherax > Cherax destructor. The sequence continues at coordinate 99,607 of WNWK01001071.1, read as the reverse complement.
GACAGTGTAGTGGACACATAGACAGTGTAGTAGATACATATAAACAGTGTATTAGAGACAGACACATTGCAATACACACATAGACACAGTGTAGTAGACACTTAAACGGTGTAGCAGACGCATAAACACAGTGTAGTAGACACATAGACACAGTGCAATAGACACGTAGACACAGTATAATAGACACATAGACACAGTGTTGTAGACACTTAAACGGTGTAGCAGACGCATAGACCCAGTGTAGTAGGCACATAGACACAGTGCAATAGACACGTAGACACAGTATAATAGACACATAGACACAGTGTAGTAGACACATAGACGGTGTAGCAGACGCATAGACAGTGTAGTAGACACTTAGACACAGTGTAGTAGACACTTAGACAGTGTAGTAGACACATAGACACAGTGCAGTAGATACATAGACACAGTATAGTAGACACATAGACACAGTGTAGTAGACACATAGGCACAGTGTAGTAGACACATAGACACTGTAACAGAGACATAGACACAGTGCAATTGACAGATACAGTGCAGTCGACACATAGATACAGTGTAGTAGACACAGACATAATGTAGTAGATACATAGACACAGTGTAGCAGACACAGACACGTGCAACCATGATAGTGCAACAGATACACGGACACTGAACAACAGACATATAAACACAAGATAATAAAGATATACTTGCGTGTGTACAGGCAAGCCTCGCATCGACCGCACCAACGTGAAGGACGTGGTGCTGAAGGTGGGGCAGCAGTACCTGTACGACATCGATGTGATCGGTGAACCCAAGCCAACCAACACCTGGACACTGAAGGACAAGGTAGGTGCTCCTGCTGGCCAACACCGCCGGCTGGCTGGACATAACTGTAGGTGAAAACCATTGGGGAAGAATGTAGGTGAGGTACAGGGCCCTTGGGAAGAGTGTAGATGATGGATAGGAAACTTGTGGAAGATGTAGGTGAGGTAGGGATCCTAGGAGGATGTAGGTGAGGTACGGGGTCCTTCGGGAGGATGTAGGTGAGGTATAGGGTCCACGGAGAAAATTTAAGATATAGGGCCCTTGGGGAGAATGTAGGCGAGGTACAGGGTCCTTGAGAGATTGTAAGCGAGGTATTTCGTCCTTCGGAGATTGTAGGCGAGGTATGGGGATGTCCTTGGGAAGAAATTGTAGGTGAGACATGGGGTCCCTGGGAGAATGTATATGAGGTATGGGGACCTTGGGAAGGATGAAAAATGAGTGTGAGTGGCGTGTTTTCCTTGATGTAGTTTTATGTTTAGTCTCTGATGTTTATTGATGTGTACGATGATGACCTGCAAAGATGGTTATGATGAATACCGAATGGGTGAATCATGATGAGTGACTAGCTGTGGCTCCAGTGAAGATGAGTTTAACGTATTGAATGTGAATCAGCGTAGGTGTGGTGAGAGGGAGATACTTCATAAATGTAACGAGAAAAAAAAATCTGTATTATTATTCTCTAATGTGTATTAAATTTTCAGAAGAACGTGATATTTGCATAATAGATCATATATGTATGAACATTTCAACTTTTGTTTCTAATTCTTTAGTTTTTCACTAAGTTTACATATTTTTTTATGTTCACATTCAGTTTTTTTTTATTATTTGTGCTAAGAAACACTTGATTAATTAACGAGGACAGTAACGATCTATTTGGCCAGGATATGTAGCAGATGATACCGAAAATGCTTACTAACTTAATTAAGATAGGTCATGTGGTAGATGCTACAGGAAGATGCTTACTACCTTCATTAAGATAGGTCATGTGGTAGATGCTACAGGAAGATGCTTACTACCTTCATTAAGATAGGTCATGTGGTAGATGCTACAGGAAGATGCTTACTACTTTCATTAAGAAAGGTTATGTGGTAGATGCTACAGGAAGATGCTTACTACTTTCATTAAGAAAGGTTATGTGGTAGATGCTATAGGAAGATGCTTACTACCTTCATTAAGATATATCTTGTGGTAGATGCTGAAGAAAATGCTTACTACCTTGTAGGTGCTACAGGAAGAAAACTTAGTAAGCTACTGTAAAAGATATCTTCATAAGTTTTATTAAAAAAATATGCGTTAGCTGATACAGAAGACAACTTAGTAAGGTTATGAAGACAAGATGTGTTGTAAATTTAGACGATAACCTAGAAAGGTTTTTTAAGAACTGATTATTTACTATTATCTACATAAAACAGCTGAATAAGCTATATTATTATAGAATACATAGTAACTACAGAAGCAAGTTGAAAGTTTTATTTAGATAGGATATGCAATAATAACTGAAGTAGTGAATACTTTTACTGCCTCCACAGCTTAGTAAGCTTTGTTAAGAGAGAAAATTGAGTAGTAGCTAAAGAAAATAACTTAATAAGCTTAATTGTTATTAGATATATACTACGTACGGAAGTCAGCTTAGAAAGCTGTGTTATGTTGAGAAGCCAAGGTTTGAAGTAGTAGCCAAAGAAAACAGCTTAATAAGCTGTAATAAGACCGTATTTGAAATAGTAAGCCTAATAAGCTGTATTAAATAAAGTATGAAATACGTACCTACTAAAGACAGCTTAGTAAGCTGAATTAAAACAGGATATGACGAAGCAACTACAGAAACAAGCTTAGTAAGCTGAATTAAAACAGGATATGAAGTAGCAGCTACAGAAACCAGCTTAGTAAGCTGAATTAAAACAGGATATGAAGTAGCATCTACAGAAACCAGCTTAGTAAACTTTCATACTTTTTTTTTGATAATTTTCTTTTCTTTTCTTCATTGTAAACAAAGTAACTATGGTCCGACAGGTGGTGGTAAAAATAGTTTTTATTGAGCAATGTTTCACTCACTGGGAGCTTTCTTAAGTCTGTGTAAAGCATAGCAACAGTGATATATAAAGCATATTGAGGGGGTTATGAACTCATGGCCTGTGAGTTTCAGGACTCACTTGCTCTGTGATTTGTTTGCTGTCGTGTTATTACGATTCCATGAATCATATAGGAGTGGTGAGGTGTTGCCCGTTCAGATCAGGTGTCGTAGCGAGAGGTCAGATGGTGCAGAGAGAGGTCAGGTGCCGCAGAGAGAGGTCAGGTGCTGCAGGAATAGGTCAAGTTCTCTTGATAAGGACGTTCAGAAAGATTAAGAGACGCTTTTCTTTTGGCACAAAGTAAATTTAATTCAGGCTAATTTTGGTTGAGATGATCTCTGAAGTTAGTGAAATTTAAATCATCTGAGAACGATGCTTTGAACATCATCAACGGGGAAAAATACATTTAAACGATCGCTATGATCTCACTTCCGGCATCAACTGACCTCACCTGTAAAAGCGTCTGACCTGTCCTGGCAGCGCCCGACCTCTCCAGGTGTTACCTGACCTCTCTCAGCGACACTTGACCTCACCCGGCAGGAATTCACCTCTTTATATGCTTTATATGCCAAATGTTTTTATATACAGTATTCCTCGTAATTGAAGAAGACCCAGTTTGTTTATTTTCTGATTTGTTTTATTGATTTAGTTCCTTAATGCTTAAATATATAAGCCAGCAGGTTTCAGTGTCTGCAGTTTATTACTGATCATCTCCCACCTAATGAACTTGACCTAGCAGCTCACTTGGTTTGTGAACTTGACCCAGCTGCTGACTAGGTTTGTGAACTTGACACAGCTGCTGACTAGGTTTGTGAACTTGACCCAGCTGCTGACTAGGTTTGTGAACTTGACCCAGCTACTGACTAGGTTTGTGAACTTGACCCAGCTGCTGACTAGGTTTGCGAACTTGACCCAGCTGATGAGTAGGTTTGTGAACTTGACCCAGCTGCTGACTAGGTTTGCGAACTTGACCCAGCTGCTGACTAGGTTTGCGAACTTGACCCAGCTGCTGACTAGGTTTGTGAACTTGACCCAGCTGCTGAGTAGGTTTGTGAGCTTGACCCAGCTGCTGACTAGGTTTGTGAACTTGACCCAGCTGCTGACTAGGTTTGTGAACTTGACCCAGCTTCTGACTAGGTTTGTGAACTTGACCCAGTTTCTGACTAGGTTTGTGAACTTGACCCAGTTTCTGACTAGGTTTGTGAACTTGACCCAGTTTCTCACTAGGTTTGTGAACTTGACCCAGCTACTGACTAGGTTTGTGAACTTGACCGAGTCGTTGATTAGACTTAAGAGTCAGTGAAGATCCAACTTGTACAGTATGAGTTGAGACGATGTGGGTGGAGATGAGCATACACATCTCACAGAATACTGGAGGATGGCGGAAAGATGCAGCATCAGTACACCCGCTTGTGACGCAATGTTTCGGTGGGCCAGCATGCCTGTCCTATAGTACAAATATCTCAGGTCCTCTAACCACACCGCCCAAATCTGATACATCCTACCACCATATATGTGATTTGCAATACAAATTGAATTTAATCTATATTGCATCTTGTCATACCACCTAGATAAAAGTCTGCACCTTTCATTGATATATATGTATATATATATATCAATATATATACACACACACACACACATATATATATATATATATATATAATGTTTAATAAAAGTTCCAAATCACATCTCATGGTGGATTTGAAGGAAATGCAATTTTTATTCTATTTGACTTGTATTTTGTAAAACAGAATTAAAAGTCGCACTTTCGTAATGGAGGAGGGGCGGTGTGGAGGAGGCAGGGAAAAGGAGGATATCTGGAGGACGAACCTTACAGTGCGTCCACTTCACTCCTCTTCCTCAGTAGAGTCTTCTAATATCTCAGTCAACTCCTACTATTAATCACGAGAGAATAAGCATGTTGGTTAAAGCACCGGCATGGAACGATAGCACGGTCATAGAAGTCAGCATGTTTAGGTTACGTCTTGGCATAACCCAGACAACGACTAGTACCACCCTGGCCACAACATGGCACGAAAAACACACCTTGATTAGTCTTCACTTGATAATTTATCGAAATATAAAGAACTTGTAATGAAGGGTGGTGACTCGTCTTAGAACCTAAACATCGTGTTCTTTTTGAACGTTGCCATCGATGTTATTGTGCTAGTGTGTGACTGTGTAAGTGAGTGGAGTGTAAGCTATGGTCACACTTCCTTCATAGTGTTGAGGTGAGGACCATGCTTGTGTTTACGCTCCCTTCACAGTGTGTGTGGGAGGATGATCATGGTTGTGTTCACGCTCCCCTCACAGTGTGTGGGGAAGGATGATCATGGTTGTGTTTACGCTCCCCTCACAGTGTGTGGGGGAGGATGATCATGGTTGTGTTTACGCTCCCCTCACAGTGTGTGTGGGAGGATGATCATGGTTGTGTTCACGTTCCCCTCACAGTGTGTGTGGGGAGGATAATCATGGTTGTGTTCACGTTCCCCTCACAGTGTGTGTGGGGGAGGGATGATCATGGTTGTGTTCACGTTCCCTCACAGTGTGTGGGGAGGATGATCATGGTTGTGTTCACGTTCCCCTCATAGTGTGTGTGGGGGAGGGATGATCATGGTTGTGTTCACGTTCCCCTCACAGTGTGTGGGGGAGGATGATCATGGTTGTGTTCACGTTCCCCTCATAGTGTGTGTGGGGGAGGGATGATCGTGGTTGTGTTCACGTTCCCCTCACAGTGTGTGGGGGAGGATGATCATGGTTGTGTTCACGTTCCCCTCATAGTGTGTGTGGGGGAGGGATGATCATGGTCGTATCCTTGCTCTCCACACAATGTGAATAGGAGGGGGGTGATCATGGTTATACCCACACTCCCCTCAAAAAACACCCAAAAATAAATTCCTGTAGCCAAGGTAAATCACTCAGTTAAACTGTGTAATTAACTTCTCACTTCAATAAGGATAACTTCCTCATTTTTCATTTTAAACTGTGCCAACGAGATTAATTTTTATCATAATAAAATTTAAATTATACGTAATAAATTTACACATTTATAACCTGAATAATAATATTTAGTATTGAAAACTCTATTTCTCATGCAATGACCTTACCATGCACACTGAAGCTAGGCCACTGACTTACCACTCGAGGACACTCCTACGAACTAAATCCTTGCACAAAAAATTATCTTTGCGATACCCGAGTGTCAGCCAGCGCTCTGGCAGGCGTGTGTTTGTGTAAAGAATAGCATGATGTGGTTGGGTGGGCGCATGGGGTCCCACACCCACGCACTCTGTGGGGGCCGCCCACCCCCACGTCTTCTTTTATTTCTCACTAGTGTCGAACGCAGCAGTAACTTAGCCGTAGTAACATGTTTCTCATTAGAAGGACTCGGGGACCTATACCAAACTTATATTTCATTTATTGTGTAGTCAGTGTACTGCCAGTGGATGTTAAAGTGGCTAAATGTTGTTAGTATTAGCGAGGTCTACACTGAGGTCCCCGCCTCCTTCCTCAGCAACACTTTCACAACAACCATCAACAAAGTCGACACAATATTTTCTACGTATTTTTAAATACTGCTTATTTTTATCCTTCTGCTTTCTATTTTTCAGTGCTGTTGTATATATATATATATATATATATATATATATATATATATATATATATATATATATATATATATATATATATATATATATACACATTAGAATCGACGCTTTTTAAAAACACCCATTTTTTTCATATTTTTTCTCATGGATTGTAATACGTTGTATTAACATTAAAGAGAGTATACTAACTGTGTTTTTTTGAAGAGAATATTATAGCTGGAGAATTTTTTAATAGTGATGGTTGTTCGGAAGTAAGATTGACCGACTTTCGAGTGGGTGTTGGCAACGTGACGTAGTGGCATGTAATTCACGTTGTAATGCATGATTATCTCTCTTCTCTCCCTCTACCCTTCCCTCCTCTTCCTTCGCTTGGCTTCCACCATGCGCCTTCCCTTCTGCTGCTGCTGCTGCTGTGGCGGCGGCGGCGGCGGCGTCCTACTTCTGTTGCCATCTCCACCGCCACACCGACTCTGCCTTCTGCCGCTTCTGACGGGTTGTCGTCACCGTTGTGTATCCTCCCGCGGCTCTGCTCTCTGGCACCACAATTGCTCCACGCCAGCCCTTGCTATCTATCCTTGGACAGGAGGTGGTGACGAAGGATCTGCTGCGCGTCGACTCATCAGGCAACAATACCAAGCTGCTCATCATGAAGGCGCAGAGGAAGATGTCTGGCAAGTACGTCCTCACTGCTAAGAACGAACACGGAGAAGACTCCGTCCAGATCGACCTTACTGTCTTGGGTACGTCCCTCCATCAGCAAATACAACTTGTTCTGTTGTTCAATTCACTTTTTTAATTTGTTCTACTGTACTACGATATATACGATATTCGTTGTATCATAATTCTCTTATTTATAATCCAACTGGCAAGTAGTGGACACACAAGTCACCAACTAACGTAAGTCACTTATTCTTCTAAACGACTTTTTTCATTTAATATTTTGTTACGTTGCAGTATTCAAAAGCAGGCAGGCATGCATGCTTATATATATATATATATATATATATATATATATATATATATATATATATATATATATATATATATATATATATATATATATATATATATATATTATTTATTAACACATCGGCCGATTCCAACCAAGGCAGGATGGCCCGAAAAATAAACACTTTCATCATCATTCACTCCATCACTGTCTTGCCAGAGGCATGCTTACACTACAGATATAAAACTGCAACTTTAACATCCATCCTTCAGAGTGCAGACACTGTACTTCACATCTCCAGGACTCAAGTCCGGCCAGCGTCCTGGAGATGTTTATTAGATGCATTTATTTTCTATAAAATGTCTCCAAACACCACCCTGCGTCCTATAAACTGAAGGTCAGTGACGGGAGCTTTAAGTTTGGGGTGGGCTGTAGCTCTCCCAGTTACGTCCGATGCCGAGCCATTAAAACTAAAACAAGTCCAGTGTTTCAAAATTACAGTAAATTAATAACGTTTTGAGAAAAGCTATTTATGAAATACGGAAACTGTACTGGGATATTGACAGAAAACGAAATTCCTCCTTAAGTAACACCTTCCTTTCTTATTTCTTAAACTACCGAAGTCACAAAGAAGCGTCATTTATGGTAGGCACTTAAAATAATGCTATCGTATACTACGCTATCGTAAACACATGCTGGGTATTTTCACTTTATTACTAGGTACCGGTAATCATATTTACCGTATGTTATGGCACTTATAGTGTCAAATATTGCCAAGCAAATACGGTGGCCCAACAACAGCTGAAGCAGCCATTTTTGTTTATACTGATAGTCACTGACAAAGACGCATCAGTATGCACTCTGGGACCCTCACTATGAAGAGTTGCGCACACAGTAGCAACTCAGTCACTTGCGATTGTTTCACCAGTTCAAATTGAGATTGGTGAGGATTTCAAGCTGAAATGTGGTGTTCAGGTGAGCACTAGGCCTATCGTATGTTCTGACCTACCCATAAATCAAACGTAACCTTATTTCTGTATCTACAATTACCATAGGTTTCAGTGGAGTAAATATTACTTGGTATTAGGCACTCTTAACTTTATTTCTGATTATTACCTTCTAAACTGGGATGCGTCTAATGCATTGGAGCATCTTATAAGCCGCGAAATACGGTATATAGTATATATTTATATATTCTCTATTTTATATTCCATAGTTACATTACAATTAAAAAAATATTAACTCAATAATCTGAGCCACAATATTCAACAATGACTACACTTTCTTAGTTATTTTTAATCCAGCTCAAATGTAACAGATCACTTAATGATCCACTAGATCACTTAATGATCCACTAGATCAATTCTTAATGATCCACTAGATCACTTAATGATCCACTAGATCACTTAATGATCCACTAGATCACTTAATGATCCACTAGATCACTTAATGATCCACTAGATCACTTAATGATCCACTCGTCAAACTTAATGATTCACTCGTCAAAACTGCCTTACCCAACTTCAAACTGCATAGTGCATTTTGTTGTTGCAACGGTATAAAAAAAGGTATGTTTGTGGCAGGTCCCCCGAGTAAACCCAAGGGTCCGCTGGATGTGAGCGACGTAAAAGCCAATGGGTGTAAACTGAAGTGGGATAAGCCAGAGGACGATGGTGGACTGCCTGTCGACCACTATGAGGTTAGTTTGAGTGTCTCTATTGGTATTTATCTGTAGTTATATGAGTAGAAATATACTGAATATGTCCATGGCGTCCTTCCTTTAGTTTATCATATAATTTGTTTAAGCTTTCTGTAATGTGAGCATACATTATCTCCTCGTGGAGCATACTTCAACTATCTTCCACTCCAGGAGGGCAAGAAGTACAAGTGGCTTTTTGGGCCACTTATTTAATGATATATAAGGCTTTTTGCGCCACTTATTTAATGGTATATAAGACTTTTTGCGCCACTTATTTAATGATATATAAGTGTGGAGTTCTGATATTTTGATGGTAATTACCTAGATTAACTTGCAGGCCTTTGAGAATCTGATCTTCAACTGTTTATATATTTTACAATTAGCTCTTCGACTTTTTTGCTCTAAGAAAATTTCTTAAGTTTCTATGATTTTCGTCAATTTATCGTAGGCCTTTGTTAAGTATGTCAGTCAATAATTCCTATTCTTGGTATCCAGGTTGGAGTCTTGTTATGGTATTCTGATTTTCAAGGCGTTCCTAGTGCAGTACTGTGTGGATGTGAAGATTGACAGGGATACCGGATACTTTCCGGCCTTTATTCTTGATTACTGGGAATACGGTCACTTTATTATAGATGTTTTGCAATTCTCTTGTCGATGTTTTTAAAGTGAAGATTTTGATAAACAGTTTTGTCAGGGTTGTTCCTTTTCTTTTAATATAAAACGTGATTTCTTTTTACTGGTGCCATTGCTTTTGTTATATCCAACATTGACAATAGTCTACTTCTTTGCTTTTTGTTTTTCAGTCCTCAGAATCTTCTGTTGTTAAAATCTTTCCACTTTTGATATTGTGTTTTATTTTGTTGCGAAGACACCGGCAACTATTATTATTTTATTTACATGTTTTCTGTAATTCACCTTGAGTAAGTCGCAGTAGTGAAATGTTTCACATTTCATCATTGTCTTACACGTCAGTACTGTCTTACACTTTGCTATTGTGTCTCACACTTCACTATTGTGTCTCACACTTCACTATTGTGTCTCACACTTCACTATTGTGTCTCACACTTCACTATTGTGTCTCACACTTCACTATTGTGTCTCACACTTCACTATTGTGTCTCACACTTCACAATTGTGTGTCAACACTTTTTTAGAAAAATAAATCCTTGTAATTATTTCAGATTATTATTTCAGAATAATTAAAATAACAGTTATAATTCAACAGTCATACGTAGCTACGTATTATCTCATGTGTTTCTTTTATAATTGTCTCTGAATTAAATGGAAATATTATAAATTCAAATTTTGTTCAAATTAATGTTTTTAAAATATTTGTTTAATCTTCTTATATGTTGGATAATTCACTTACGATCAAGAAACCCTGGTGGAGTGAATTGTTGTTGTTGGTGTTGCTGGTGTGGTTGTTGGTGTTGCTGGTGTGGTTGTTGGTGTTGCTGGTGTGGTTGTTGCTTTTGCTGCTGCTGTGGTTTTAGTTATTGTTGTCATTTTTTATAATTATTTGTTTTATTATATTCATAGGGAAGCGCTAAATGCGTAGAGGTAATACAGCTCCTGGGTAATGGATAGTAATCAGGTTTCGTTTATTAGAAACGAGGAGTTCCTTGGATCGAGAACCCTTAAGCAGCATAAACCCTTGATGGGATTAGAGTGAGTAGTTTTTTTCCAATCCACCTGGAGATATATAACACATGTGAGGAACGTCTCTTCAGATCGAGAAGCTAGACCCCATCACTGGCCAATGGATGCCCTGTGGCGAGTCCAAGACGCCAGAGTTTGACGTAACTGGACTACAGGAGGGCAAGAAGTACAAGTTCCGGGTGAAGGCTGTTAATCCCGAGGGCGAGTCCGAGCCCCTCGAGGCTGACAAGGCTATCATCGCTAAGAACCCCTTCGGTGAGTTCCTCAACAGGAGTGGGGAAGACAATAAGGATTCTTCTATGTTTGATCCATTATCACTCTTTACTGTTAAGAATCGTCTTTTAACCTTTCTTTGTCTGTATGATAAAAAGGATAATTGAAATTGACAGATAATGTTTTAATATATATTTTATATTTTATGAAATTAAATATGCAAAAAACTACATGTCTGAGTGTTTTTTGCAGACCCCCCGAGCAAGCCTGGCAAACCCAAGGCGACCAACTGGGACCGCGACTTTGTGGAGCTGGAGTGGGCCAAGCCTAAGGACGACGGTGGAGCAGAGGTTACCAAGTACATCGTCGAGAAGCGAGATGTGGTGAGTATGACCGACTTCCAAATGCTGGAAATGTGCGCGAGGTCGCGCGCTCACACACACACACACACACACACACACACACACACACACACACACACACACACACACACACACACACACACACACACACCACACACACACGCACACACATGCGTACGTAGACACAGTATAAAACGAACATAAATATCCCAGTATTTAACTATCGGTCGAAAGTGGTTTGTGTTACAAGTTCAAATTTCATTGGAGTTTCTGTCTTTTGTAAATTAAATTCGCTGGGCGCGACGTCGAGCAAACACTTTCACCGTGACACAGTAACCAACGTCACCCACCCTTGTCTTCACCTCCTTCAGACTGGTCGTGGGTGGACACCCTGCGGGAGTGGCCCTGGTAACCGCACCTCCCTCCGCATCACCGATGTGGAACCTGACCACGAGTACCAGTTCCGCGTCATCGCTGAAAACAAGGCTGGACCCTCTGAGCCCTCCGATGCTTCAGAGTCCGTCATCTGCAAACCAAGATTCTGTAAGTCAAGAATAGTTCTCTGCAAAATGAGTTTTATATAAGGTTTTACGTCCAATTATTAATAACTGTTCATTATTTGTTTTTTTCTAAATACTATTATACCTTAGTAACAACTACACAAGATTTTGGGGTCTGGGTTATATTTTTAGTCATTCACAGTGCTGACGTGAATTGGTAGATGATGGCTGATAACTACCAGCTTTTACCTGTTCTTAACCCTAATTCTTGCCTCATCAGTGGCACCGCGCATCGACCGCAAGAACTTGGGGCGCAAGACCATCCGCTCAGGTATCACCTTCAAGAACGAGAGCAAGGTGGAGGGTGAGCCAGACCCCAAGGTGACCTGGAGTCTTAAGGGTGAGTCCATCAAGAACGAGCGGGTGACCATAACGAGCGAGGACCACCTCACCACTATCATTATCAGGAAGGCCAAACGCTCAGACACCGGCATCTACAAGATCTTTGCCAAGAACGATTCTGGCACTGACGAGGCTGAGCTGGATCTAATAGTGATTGGTGAGTGCTTTTGTAATAGCCTGTTTACCTGTCTGTCCTTAGTGCGTGTCTGTATGTTGATCTGTTTCTTTCCACGGTTAACAACTGAATTGCAATGAGTATCTGTCTTCTTCTGTTAGCATATATGTTGTTTACTTGTATTCATGCAGATAATTATGTTTATGTTTTCCTGTTTACCTGTCTTCCTCTGTGAGTGACTATGTTGGCAGGGTTACCTGTCTGTCCTTTATGAGTGATTTTGTGTTCCCCTGCTAACATATCCTTCCCTGTTGTGAGGTATGTTTTAAAAGCAAAGGGTTGCTGTAGGCAAGCCATCGCATGGTTAAAAACCGAAAATTTTGCTTCTAGTCGTCAGTCTAGGGATTTGGTAATCCAAGAAGTGTAAAATCCATTGTTCTTTAGTGAGTGAAGATTTCTTAGTCAATCATATTTGCCGTATCTAAAGAATAAAGAATTATTACGTGATTGGACATAAAAATGATAGTATAGGCAAACTCTAAAAACGTGCACAAGTAGCAAAGTGTATAACTTACCTGTATACAACCCAAAGTCAGCACGGGACTTATGTATGTCCGGATAGCAACTGGTCAAGACTATATCCACAAAATACAGTGTGTAAACACCGACAAGACCAATCAGAAACTAATATTTATTTAATCCTAGAATAAGCCGAATCCACAAAAATGGGTAAATATTACGCCCACTCACTAAGTAGACAGAGACAGTGCAGAAATAAGAGTTCGTAAATATATCATAAGCACAAAGTCTGAAAACAGGACAGTCACAAACGCACTCCACGGTAGCTGTGTTGCAAATTCTGGACACAGTAAATTCACAGAACCAAGTGCTAATACTGTGTACATAACGAGATAATGTGAGTTAAGTGTTAATGATATTATCATTTCATTCTTGGGGGAGCGCTAAACCTGTCGGGGTTATATAGCCTCTGGGGGAACGGAAGACATTCTGGCTCGATTCAAGGAATTGGAATACAGGTCCAATTTCTTAGATGAAGAGCCTCTCAGCAACATTAAGGAAACTCCCTCGAGGGAGAGGAGTGTTCGTGAGAGTAGCAGTGTTTACTGAATACCCTAATTGAAGTCGGAGTGACTACTAATCCTTGAAGCGACTATATCCACATGTCGTTGAAACGGAACAGTTCACAGATATGGACAGTCTACAGGCATAGGAAAACAAAGGAAATCTAAGCCCAAATTCGATTCTTTGAAAAACAGACGTTTGCATGTGAAGTAGTGTTTTGGGAGACAAGTGACTTAGTTTTTTTCTCCCCGAGTCGACGGCAATCGCCAACTGCACCTCTTTCTTAGCAAGTGAGGGTAAGGGGGTGAAGAGCCTTAGCAACGTCCACTGCTTTTCATGCAGTTGTTAGTGTACCAGGCGACAACTATACCACTCTCTCAACATCACAAATAATATACAAATATATAAACCTATAATATACAACAGTAAAAATGATAGAGAAATAATATATTATTACAACAAAACTAGAGACATTTTCTTGGCTCTCTTACAATGGAAAGTATTTCCGCAGATATATTAACAACCTTAAATTTAACGCTACTACTTACGGTAAATAATAATGTAAGAATAACCAATAATTTACGCATTTACATGCGTAGATTATTTGCTTGTTGAGCTGTTTACCTGCCTTAGTTTGAGAGTACTTTTTTTCCCCCTGATTACTTGTCTTGCTCTAGGATCTATATTTAGCTGTTAACCTGCATTTTTTTTGTAGTAATGGGAAAAAGTTGGACAAATAGGTGGATGGTAATAGTTGGTTTTGAGAAGGTGGACCTGCCTTGCATGGGCCAGTAGGCCTGCTGCAGTGTTCCTTCTTATATTCTTATATAAAGACACCTAAATGTTACATATATGATGTCTTTGCCTTTCTTCCTATAAGAGGACTTATGTTACCTTGTTTGCCTATGTTGACCTGTGAGTACCTGTATTGACCTGTTGTTTATAATCTATGAGTGACTTTATCTGTTGGTTGGTCATGACCACCTGTTTGTTATCCCGTTTACTTGTGTCTTCTGGGAGTACCTATATAATGGTCTGTTACACGACTGTTACAGGGCTGCCAACCTATTGTAAGTATTCACATTAACAAATTAATACCTGTTCACTCTCACGTTTAACTATTATTAACCTAAAAGATGAAACTGTCACCATCAAACATTAAGAACCTTCTCGAGAACCTGACGCGAACCCATGGTCTTCTTCTCGTCTTAGGCAAACCCGGCAAACCCAAGGGTCCACTGAAGGTATCTGACGTGACGGCCGAGTCCGCCAAGCTCAAGTGGGAACCCCCGGAGGACGATGGCGGAGAGCCCATTGACCACTACGTGGTGGAGCGCATGGACACGGAGACCGGTCGCTGGGTCCCGGTGAAGGAAACCAAGGTGAGTCAAGACTCCATCCCACCTCTTTCCTTCCTTCCGTCCTCCCTGCCTTCCTTCCTTCCTTCCTTCCTTCCTTCCTTCCTCCTGCCTTCCTTCCTTCCTCTCTCTCATCTTCTTAAACCTCTCCCCTCATGTGAGGTTCCTTGACACCGGAGAAGGGTTCTTGACCCAAGAGACTGAGCCTGACTTTCCTTCCCTTTGACCAGACTTTATTGCCTTACATTCCCACCAGGTTCTATATGACCCCTACGGGTTTAGCGCTCTTCCCCATAAATGTAATAATATTAATCTATTGCCTCCGACCTCCTCCTCAGCCTCCACTTTATCTGACCTCAGCCTCCACTTTATCTGACCTCAGCCTCCACTTTATCTGACCTCAGTCTCCACTTGACTCACGAAATCGTAATGACACGATTGCAAACAAACCATACCACGGGTGGGGTTCGAACCCGCGGGTTCGAACCCCACCCGTGGTATGGTTTGTCAGTCTCCACTTCCTCTGACCTCAGCCTCCACTTCCTCTGACCTCCTCTTCATCCTCCACTTTCTCTGACCTCCTCAGCCTCTACTTTATTTCACCTCCTCAGTCTCCACTTCACCTGACCTGCTCCTTAGCCTCCACCTCATTTGACCTCCTCCTCAGTTTCTGCTTCATCTGACCTCAGCCTCCACTTCATCTGCTTTACTTTACATCCTCTACTTCAGCCTTTACCTCTTCTGACCTCCTTGTACTTCCTCTGCCCCTCTCCCCATCTTCTACTTCTGTCTACTTCTTCCTCACTTCTACTTCTTCTGTCTACTTCCTCAGCTTCTACTTCTGTCTACTTCCTCCTCAGCTTCTAACTCTTCTGTCTACTTCCTCCTCAGCTTCTACTTCTGTCTACTTCCTCCTCAGCTTCTACTTCTGTCTACTTCCTCCTCAGCTTCTACTTCTTCTGTCTACTTCCTCCTCAGCTTCTACTTCTGTCTACTTCCTCCTCAGCTTCTACTTCTGTCTACTTCCTCCTTAGCTTCTACTTTTGGCTATTTCCTCCTCAGCTTCTACTTCTTCTGTCTACTTCCTCTTACCTCCTCTACTTCATCTATCCTCCATATCCTCTGCTTCTTCTAGCATCATCCTCACCAGTTTCTGTGTCCTTCTTCTCATCTCTTTGCTCTTCCATCCTCATTTTCCGTAATCTTTACTTCCTCGTGCATCCTACTTATTTTCCTCTCCATTTGATCTCTTCCTCCTCTATCTCATCTTGTTTCTCATTCCTCTGCTTTTAATTTCGCCTTCGTCTATTCACCTCCTCCTCCTTTTATCCTTCCTTCTTCCTCTTATCCTTCCTCCTCTCTTTTCTTTTCATTCTTCCTTTTCCTCACCCCATTGCCTCTTACTCTTATTTCTTTTATCTTCTCACGTTTTTTCCTCCTCATCATTCTCATCCACTACTATGCTTTGTCTCTTTCTCCTCCTTTCCCTCTTCATTCCTCGTCTTGTCCTTCCTCTTTCTTTTTACTTCTTCTCATTCTCTTCCACTTCATTGTCTTTTCTCTGGCTCCTCTTATTATTATTATTATTATCATTATTATCATCAGCATCATCTATTTTTTGCCATTTTAATGTTGTTTTGGTGAAAATATCAATAACTGCTTTATCCAAAATAATTGCATAACTCTCTTTCACTGTTTCCAGTAAGAGAATAGCCTGAATCTTTACCTTACCCGGCGAAGCTAAGTATCACTGGCTGATGTCTTTCTCTGTGTTCTTAGGCTCTCGAGGCTGAGGTTCCTGGACTCACTGAGGGCCACGACTACCACTTCCGCGTAAGGGCCGTCAACTCTGAAGGCGAGTCGGAGCCCCTGGAGACCGACACGGCCATCAAGGCCAAGAATCCCTTCGGTAGGTGCTGCTGCTGCTTTTGATTGGGTGTGTGCCAGAGTGTTCGTCTTGTTCCGATCTTAAAGGGTTCGATCTGTGGCTTCTGTGTCTGTATGGGAATTGAAATTTATACTAAGAGAAGCTTAATTACGCGTGTCTGATCGATTAAAGTTTTCTTTTCTCGTGTGGTGTATTTTGAGTTTATTAGAATGTATATGAATGCAGATATGTAATAGATGTGTTTATGTATGAGAGTATGTTATATCTGTTAACGTAAGTGTTTATGTGTGTATGTATGGCAAAGTGTTCTATGAATGCATGCAGGGAAAATTGTTCTATGAATGTAGGGAAAAGTGTTATGTGTATGCATGTAAGGGTAAGTGTTTTAT